>JALGXP010000556.1:0-29379 GCA_023333625.1 Bothriochloa decipiens
GGGGGGAATTGACTACCGGTGATCAAGGCCCTCGTTGAGGGAGGATGCTCCCAATCATCAGGTGAGACGCTTCAATGCCCAGTAGGAAAAGAGGCGCAAGGATGAGGAGAAGAAGAAAAAGGACAAGAAGCTCCAGGAGCGCGAAAAGTGCGAGAAGCGCCGTGCGCAGTAGAGGCGCGACAGGCTCCCAGAGGAGGTGTCTCCCTTAGAGGATGAGGGAGACAAGGATGATGACATTGATGTCGATGTCGAAGGGGTGGCGAGACATCTTGAGCTCCTTCTATCTGGGCCCTCCCGTATTGACCATCTTCCAGTGCAGGAGGATGTGCCAGAGCAGCGTGCCCCTCAGCCGGCGACGTCGGCCTTGGAGCTTCAGCGAGGGAAAAGGTCGGCCGACCCCTCAACTCAGGGGGTTTGTCCTCCTCCCGTCGTATTCGCGGTGGGACCCCGCACACTTCGACCCGAGAGACCCGGTCCCGGTCATTGGCGTGGGCGGAGCAGAGTCATGCCCAGGAGACCTCGTCGGAGCAGGGTGGCACGGCGACCCCACCGGTAGCCCCTAGCAGCCCTAGCTCTAGGAAGAGCACGGCTTTGGGTAGGGCCTTGAGGTCTGCTGGCGGCTCGAGGGGGACCCGAAAGGCCTCTATCCCCTTCGGGTAAGTGTTGTCCATTTAAATTTTTTCTCATTGCTTCCCCATTCTGCTGTTCATTAAGTTCTCTGCTAACCTGCTTTCTGTCTAGGCCAAAGTGCCATATTGAGGAGGCGACCCTTGCATCGGCTATGCGGCCCAGGGTGGATGTGGGCACGAAGATGAGGGCCTTAGTCACAGGTGCAACGTCGAGGCCCTTGGCACCATGGGAGGTGAAGTGGCTGTCCTTAGCCCTCGAGGCTATGGCTCGTGGTAGGCTGACGGGTTCTGCTCTTGCTGCAGGGTCGAGCGACTCGGGGATCGTGACGGGCGGTGACTCCAAGCCAGGGAAGACGCAGGAGGGGAGGAGTGCTCCCTTGACGTCGACGTCCGTGGTCCCCGAGCTCGGCCCGGCGCCAGGGAGCGAAACCACGGCGTCAGGAGCTCCTGACCTGGGCCGACCCGAGGTCTCCATTTCCAGGCTTGAGGCGGGAGCTTCTGAGGGCCATGAGCTGGGAACGGAGGCAGCCCTCATCGACCTCAAGGGTGGGGAGGCCATCGCCCCTCCCCCTCGATGGGAGAGCGAAAGCCGTGGCCGATGGGGCTACATGAGCTGGAGCCCTTGCGGAAGCAGGAGCAGGAGGCCCTGTAGGAAGAGGAGCTGCCACGGATGCAGCAGGAGGAGAAGAAGAAGCCATAGGAGCGGCAGGAAGAGGAGGAGCTGACCAAGGGCCAGCCCCAGCATCAGCAGGTGCAGCAGACACCACCGGGGGACGCGACGCTGCTGGATCTGTCGGCGCAGCAGCCGCCTAAGCCATCGGAGGGGAAGGAGACCTCAGGACTCCCAAGACAGTGGGTGTCCATGATAACCCTCGACGAGCTACTGACAGAGCAAGAAGCGGCGTTGAAGGCGTGGATGGTTCCATGCCCGACGGGGGCGCAGCTCGAGGCGGAGACCTCGGCACCAAGCCCGTCGGGAGACGTGTCGATGGTGGAACTGCCGGCGTCATAAGACATGGCATTGGGGGAAGTGATGGCCTCGACCCCTCCACCGCCTCCGGAGGCACCTGAGCCAGTGTCAAGCCAGCCACTGCAACCGTCGACTGTGCCGTTGGAGGAGCCAGTGATTTCTGGTCCGCAGGCGGAGCGGCCGGAGGAGACGGTGGCCAAGAGTCCTTCTGCTTTTCAACATCAGAAGGAAGGAGAGGATCCCCCCCGCATGCTAGAGTAGTCATCGCGTTGGGGGCTCCTGGCCCATTGAGGAGGTCGACTTCCGACCCCGGGCTGGATGATACCAGCATCGCGTCGGAGTTCCCCACCCCGGTCGAGTTGGCAGAGCGCCATGGTGCCCCACGCGACGTGGCGGATAAGATTGAGTCCTTGGCACGAACCAAGGTCAAGATGGTCCTCCCACATTGGGGCAAGGAGCGCGTCGTGCTCCGGGAGCTCGGCGACTCCAGCGCTCCCGGGATCGTGATGGATGACCCGGCAGAGGTCAAGCACTAGGAGGAAGTGGAATAGTCCTGAGCGTGGCTGCAGCACTCCCTGGAGCTAGCCGTTGAGCTCGTTGGAGGTCTTGACCGGAGTCTCATGGTAAGTCCCTATTTAGATCACATATGGTTTTTGGCTTTTTCCGTATGGATCGACTTAACTCTCGATTTCTTGTTTCCAGGATGTGCGGAGGCGTTCCCACTCCAAGTCATACTTCCTCCACAAAAAACATTACAGCCGGGAGGAAGTGCTTTGCCAACTCGAGGCTAGTCGATCTACGTAGAGCAAGGTGGCTGAGGTCGAGGAGGAGAAGAAGCAGACCAAGGAGGAGGTCACCAAGGCCAAGGAGAAGGCCGCCCGAGCGAAGGAGGACGCCAAGACAGCTCGAGGCGAAGCCGCCCAAGTCAAGGAGGAGCTCCGGCGGGCCAAGGAAGAGGTTGATGCAACCAAGGGCGAAGCGGAGAAGGCTAAGAGAGATGGCACTCGTGCCCAAGAGCATGTCAAGCTACTCGCAGAGGAGGCTCGAGGCTCCGTGGAGCGTATCCACTCGCTCGAGGCCAGTCTGGCTCAAGTCTCCATGTCGCATGACACCCTCTCCACCTTGGTCAATTAGGAGAAGTGTCGAGCCGATGGCCTGGAGGCCAAGCTCGAGGTGATGATGGCTACCCTTCGAGAGAAGGAGCAAGCCATCATCTTGGCTGGTGGTGCTCTCGAGACCCTCTGATGCGAGAAGACAGATGTGATCCAGGCTTTCAAGGAGGCCCAGCGGGAGCGAGACGAGGCTCGGGAGGAGCGAGACGAGGCTCGGGAGGAGCGTGACGCCGTGCTGGAGGACCACAGCGCCCTCAAGACCCGCTGTGCCAATGAGTTCCTTGGTGGGCTTTGACTTTTCCTTTCCGTATGACTTGTTTAACTATTGTTTTGTCTTTCAGGACTTGAGACCGAGCTGCTTTCCACTCAGACCACCACCAAGGCACTACAGGAGAGCCTCATGGCGGAGGTGGCGCTGCTCGGCAGGCTTCGGGTCGCCATCAACAGGCTCAGCAGCTCCTGGGAGGTCAAGCCCATCGAGAAGGCTGGAGAAGACGTCCCAGGGACTGCGTTCATCGATCGGCTCTACCACCTCGACGCCATCCTTCGGGATCACGTGCGGGAGGCGCTTCACACCGGCGTGAAGCGCGCGCTGGTGGTGGTTTCCTCCGGCTTCGTCTTTGACATGGACGTTGTCGCCCAAGGCTTCATCCTTGACATCTCGAAGACCGATGCCGAGAATGAGGAGCGATGCTAAGGGCTGATCCAGGATGCTGAAAGGCTAGGGGAAGCGGTGGCGAAGCTGTTTGAGGATGAGGTCCTCCCCCCGAAGATGAAGGGTACACCATCGAGGAGGGCGGCGATGGAGACGGAGGAGCGGGCTTGTAGGGTAAAACTGGGCGAAGGTGCCCGAGTAAATAAGTTAGTTTTTGTAACTTATATTCAGTGTGGCTTCGAGGGCATTTAAAACATCTATGCATCATCGTAATGCATTTGGATATTTTAAGTTCGAGCATTCTCTGTTTTCTTTCTCCTAGATTTTACTTTTTTGACTAAGTGTTTGACACGTGCTCGTATCCCTCGAGTGGGGGAGCGAGTGGAGGTACCATAGCCCTAAGGCATAGGAGAGCTCCCGGCTCGACAACCCTCGACCCTTACGGAATTCAAGGCATTTTCTACTTAGTCGCGAAGTGTATCGAGGCGCAGGAAAGAAGAGACGCTTGAGTTTCGATCACCTGACTTTTGCTTTTCGACTAAGTGTTCGACGCATGCTCGTATCCCTCGAGGGAGGGGGAGCAAGTGGGGGTACCATAGCCCTGAGGTGTAGGAGAGCCCCAGGCTCGACAGACCTCGACCCTTAGGGAGTTCGAGGCATTTTCTACTTAGTTGCGAAGCAAAAGGAGACGCTCAAATTTTGAAAAATCATGCGTATTTTTTTAGGAACTTAGGGGTTCCCCCCCCGTTAGGCCCCGAGGGAGGCTTGACTCTGGCGAGATAGGGTCGAGGCTACCTCTTGCATGTACAATAATGAGTTTGAACTTATAATCAAAAGTACTTCTTATATTTGTCATGCGAAAATGTATGAAACTTGCGAGAATGTACAAGGGCATCGGCGCCCTAGGGGTAGAAATAATGTAGCTATTCGATGTTCCATGCGTTGGTGAAGGTTTCACCCTTGTTGTTCGCTAGCTTGTACGTTCCGGGCTTCAGCACCTCAGCTACGGTGTATGGGCCTTCCAACAGTGGAGTCATCTTGTGACGCCCCTTGTTGCTCTGTCGTCGACGTAGGACGAGGTCTCCAACTTGGAAGTCCCTCGAGCGCACGTGCTTGTTGTGGTAGCATCGAAGTTTCTACTGATACCTCACGGAGTGAATCAGCGTCATGTCCTAAGCCTCCTCGAGCTGGTCAACGGCATTTGTGAGGGCTTCTTCGTTGGTTTGCTCGTTGTAGGCCTTTAATTGAGGGGAACCATACTCGAGATCAATAGGGAGGATGGCCTTGGACCCATAGACCAAGAAGAATGGTGTGAACCCCGTGGTTCGACTAGGTGTTGTCCTTAAGCTAGGCAGCTGGGCGTTGCGGATCGTCCTGCTGAAGACTCAGCGACCCGATGGCTCCGGGGCCCGTCTGTCTTCGTCGTTGTCGTAACGCCCCCCACGATGGGTGCTGTACCCTCAATCCTCGGTGTCCCTGTGTTTGCGCTTGCGGTTCTTGATGATATCGAGGCGCACGTCATGCGGGGCACGGTTGTTGATGATATGATCTTGGGCTGGTGTCTTCTTTGCTCGGGGGGCCACCTCTTGATCGACTGAACCCTCCCTTTCGGGCCAGGAGGGCTCATCCTGCGGTTCGGAAGCTGCCCCTTGACGCCTCAAGGCTGAGCTCTCGGCTTGTTGAACAGCAGCAACTTGGAGGAGACCCTCGATCTCGCGTTGTATTCGTCGAGCTTACGAGTTGGATGGCGCGGGCATATTGCGAAGAAGCATAGCCGCTGTGATAATGTTCTGGCTTGCTCGAGGGTAACGGTTGACTGGATGTTCGGGTGCCCCGCCCTTGTTGATCTGTCGGTTGACCTCTCGGGCCCTGGCTCGGGCTCTACCGCCGGGTGGTGGTCGCTCTTGCTCGAGGGTTCGCTCGAGCTGGCGCAGTCGTTCCTGGTCGTCGGTGAGTTTAGCCTGCAACTCCCGAATTTGTGCCAGCTATGTGTCCTACTCCTCAGGATGGGTCACGCCTCTCAGGGTGTGACTAGTTGTCGATCCTCTACTCTGGGGGGGAGCCTCTCTCGCTGCAGCAGCAGCCGCATCGGCCATCGGATCGATGGTGTCCTGATTGGATACATCGTCACTGTTGATGTGGAGACACTCATGGGTAGGGTCCCAATGGTCAGAGCTGGAGTCGGGGTCGCCGCAGTAGAAGATGGGGAATTGTCCCCACACCTCCTCCTGCAGCTGCTATCAGAGTGTGTCGATGGCGTACCTCCAGGGCCGGGTGCTCTTGCGAAGTCCAAGTCCTCGGAGGCCGGCATGACCATCTCCACGTCCGTCATTGCATGAAGGAGGGTGCCTGGGCGGTCCCCTATCGTGCTCATGTTGGTGTGGGTCAAGGTCGAGAACATCTTTGCGGCATTGTTGAGACCGAATAGGAACCGTTGACGACGCCTGAATAGCTCGTGCGGAAGTAGGCTCGATGGAGTGGGGGTTGCATGCATCGGGGGAGCTCTGCTAGGCTCCCTCGATGAGTGCATTGCGAAGGTGAAGTCGGGTTTGTCATGGAGCCCTATCAGTCCATCCTCTGCTCCTGAACTCAGGTCAGATAATCCCCAACAAGGGGCTCCTCATCACCAGTCAGGAGCGAGGGAAATGCGGCAGGCACCATCCTCGACTCATGTTGATGGCGATGACGGCGTCGATCGCGCCTCCTTCTGGTTGCGGCAGCATGGTAGCGAGACCGACGAGTGGCCCCTCCTGAGCGTGGGGCACACTGCAACCTCCGATTGGGTCACTGATCGAGAGCAGGGTCATGTCATAGCCCTAACTGAGGGACATGAACTCTAGGCTCCCGAACTAGATCACCGTAGCGCGCGGAAGTGGTGAAGTCCATCCGAAAAAAATGGTGGGAAATCATTGGTAACACGCAGGACCCCTCCCTGGCGCGCTAACTGTCGGTGTTTCAACCCCAGGGGTCAACACCGATGAGTAAATTTGTAATTGCGTGCTCCCTTAATCCGGTGGGTGATGCAAGAAGGACACGATGATTTATCCTGGTTTGGGCAAAGGAGGCCCTACGTCCAGCGGGGGGGGGGGGAGATAGTTCGTGTTATCTTGCACCGAAGCACTAGTACAGGGGTGAATACAAGCGGGTGTGAGAAGCATGAGCTGGAGCTTGAGCGTTTCAGGCGCTTAGCTCTCTACTTCACACTATCTCACGGTGTTATTCTATGGTCTAAAGCGTTAGCGTATGAAGCTCTCTCCTCTCCTTAGCTAATGTCCTGGTGCCTCCTTTTATAGGCGAAGGAGGGGCACAGGAGTACATGTTTTGAGGGCTCACATGGTTGGTGACGTATGACGTTGATGCTAATCATGTTGGTGCCGATCATGTTGGTGCCGCTGTAGAGGTGTACGTTCGCATGGGAGGCCCTGCAGCCGTCATGTCGGGAGTTGTTGAAGTGTTGACCGGAGTTGTTGAAGTCCCGCTGGAGGGTCAGCGTGACGGAGTGGAGGGGCAACGGTCAAGGCCTTAGGTCGAGTCGAGGGGGTCGAGTCGAGGGGGTTGAGGCCCTTCGGATAAGGCCGAATCCCGAGATACGTGGGTAATGTGCTGACTTACGCGTCTTAAGGGGGTGTCGGACGGGGCACAGTGCTCGGTATGGCGTAACAGTGAGGTACGATCCACGGGATTCTAGGGTATAGGCAGTAAAAGCAGGATTTGACTGCCATACTCGCAACTGTTACTATAACTATGACCATACGGGTAGGCGGGAGCAGGTAAAATGCATTGAATGCGCCTGGATCCATACGGGGAGTAGGTAGCCGAGGGGTATACTGTGCTCGAGGGCTGCCTATTCACATGGGTGAAGTTCCGTCCTCGAGGGTGGGCTCGTTCGCTCGGGCGAAGCTCCGTCCTCGAGGGTTAGCTCATTCGCTGGGTGAAGTTCCGTCTTCGAGGCGCCCGTTCGCTCGAGTGAAGTTTCATCCTCGAGGGGTCGCCCGAATTGTACCATCGAGCAGGCTATGGCTTTGGACTGTTGACGCCCGTTCGCGGGCCGGCCCAGTATGCCTTAGCTTGTGGGCTTTCGAGCGATAATGAGGGATGTCGTTGGAGGGTTTGCGTTGCTGATTTCAGGGATTAGTCCAGTTAATCGAGGGTTTGGGGACCCCTTTCCTAGGTCCCTGACACAAGGCACTGCAGAAGACTCATGATCATAAAGCCCAACTAACACAAGGTTAACAGCCTAAGCTCTTGATCCACGTCTGCACACCACAATGCAACATCCTCTATCGTCATCTAAAGACACAACTAACAAGCATTATGAAAAAGCATCCTCTATCCTCTAAGCAACAAGCATTATGAAAAATTCTAGTCTCTTTCCAACTTGTTCGTCGATCATCTTGAGAGAACTTTGTAACATAAAGCTAAGGAGTAAAAAGAGGTCCACTTTCCCAGCAACCAGTGATAAAGGATATTAGGTAAAAAGGTCAAGTCGATTCCATTTCTCTATTTTTTTCTAAATTCATGGAGAACACAGTTAGTTCCAGGTGCCTACATGGATCTCCCACTGGCCCTTGTTCTTCACAATTGTGTGCCCACACGTGGTTGCTAGAAAGTGCCTCTAGTAGCAGCATTGACACGGCCCCAAGGCGCACAACCAGTTGTAGCATGCCGTTATTGGTGAAAGGATTTAATGGTCCAAGAGGGGGCATCGAATTGTTATTTAAAAATATTATGCAACAAACCTTAGCCTATGCAATTCTACGAAACCTTTCATGGTTGAAACTTAAGGCTAAAAAGGTATCACTAAAATTTGTCCTTAGGGCCAACACATAACACAAGTCCTTAGAAGTTTTGTAAGAAAACTAACTAGAAGAGCATTATAAGCAAATCTGTCATAAGCTTGACACCACGATTAAGGTGCACAACAAGATAAGCAACAAAAGAGAAGCTCAGGTTCACACAAAGATCTTGTCTTAGGATTGATAGTCATTAGAATGCCGGGCTTTTCTAGTTATTTTCTTTTGGTTCGTGCTGTGTGCTTTTGCAGAGCTGGGATTGAGTTTACAATTATTGTATCAACTCGATGGAATGATTGTCAATTAATAAAATCCTCCCTTATCCAAAAAAAGGTTCACACAAAGATAAATTCCTTAGCTATGGAACTAAAGTCTATAAATAAGGGCACACTAGCATGGAGAAAGAAACCTAGTTGTGAAACAAGATTGTTGCACCTAAACAAAGAAAGGAATTGAATGAATTGAAAAGATGGACAAGAGACAACCAGATTTTTCATATGGTATCATGTTGTTTCCGTTACCCCCCTAATCCACACTAGTGCATTGAAGAGTCGCCAAGATTTGGTTACACTCCCTTGAGCCACTAATACTCAAGTATGCACTAGTGAAAACCCATTCTTCACTTTGGATCACTTTTCAAATCGAGAAAAAATATAGGAGCCTCTCCACAAAGTAGTTCCATCTTACTCCTCTGTGGAACTGTCTAGATGATGGTAAACACCAAGAATGACAAGTGCTTTGCGGTTGACATGAGAAGATTTCTAGGACTGCACTGTTTTGGAATTCATGTTTGAATTGGTACCAAGTGCTTTTAAGTCTTCCCTTAATTTGGTATCAAATGTATTTGTCCTTTTTATTTAATTGTCACTTTTAAACATTGCCTTCTAGTGGTTTCTGAGTTCTCGATTGCATTGCCAACAAAGGGGGGAGAAATTGCACATAGAGTTAGTCTTGCATTTGGATTTCCAACAAGGGATAAGAAAAAAAGGGGTTGCACAACTAAGAGGAGTCTTGCATTCATATGAAAAAATAGTTCACAAATCAAGGGGAAGCATCTATCTTTTGTATATGGTTGGGTTGACTTTTTCTCTCTTCTTGAGGCCAGTGCTTTTGTCAATTGTGCTTGGTTCATGGCCACTTTGAGCTCTTATCTCTTCTTGAGGAGCTATGAATCCTTTGTATTGGTTGTTTAGCTTTCACATGGCTTTTTGGTCACTTGGATGAGATTTTGAATTTGTGCCTCAAACCATTTCTTCATGTTTGGATGTTGTACATCCATCAAATCATCAAGAAGGTGAGAAGTGAAACCAAGTTGATAAGAACTTTGGTTTATTCGTGGTGATCAACTAAAGAATGATGAAATGGCTTTGAGTGCTTTTGGGATTGCATGAAGCTCTTATCTCTCTTATTTGACTCTTCAATTGTGTTTTAGCCTTTGTTCATTCTTTAGGAACCAAGATTTTTTACTTGGAGATTTCATGATCCTTACTTATATCAAGTGGCCTTGTGTTTTCTTTTATTTGGCTTCTAGGAACTTCAATGGAGTTTTCACCTTTGTTTTTATACCTTCTTCTATGCACTTTAGTGTTGGTCGATGCATTCGTCAAGGGGAGATCGATAGACCAATTTTACAACTGCTTTGGTCTGATCCATGTGTGATGAATGATTGACACATAGGTTTGAGGCTTCTCCATTTAGATTCATATGTGCTTGTTTATGCTATGGCTAACCGGAGGTGTCATGTTGTGTTGTTTTTTGAACAAGCAGGAGAGCTGCACATCATTTACTAAGAAGAAAAATGGGATAAGAACCCATACAAGGAACACCCACTTACACAAAGTAGGTGACCACAACACATGAAGAAGTATGTGAACTGGACCCAAAATTAACTCCCATTTTCCCCCCTAGGCAACGATGTTGTTTATACCTCGTGCCCCTGTCAAGCTCCAATAAAGAAGTTGCTCACTAGGAGAGAGCATAAACAAATACTGACTATGAATATTACACAAACTCTATGCTCTTGTAATAATTAATGATGGAGTTTGAGGCCCTTTCTTAAGTGAACAAGCACTGCCTTTCAAATTTTGTCCCACCAATCATCAAAGGAAGTCTCTTCAGACTAGGGGATAAGCACTTGTAAGCCCACTCTACGTATGAGGTAGAACTAGACTCCATGAGCAAAAATGTAGGTGATTGGTGTCTTTTTCATCTTGATCACAAACAGTGCAATAGGTCGGGAGTGGGAGGCCTTTTCTTGCAAGCCGATCAGCTATCTGGCACCTATCTCGGATAACTAACCGCATGAACAATACATTTATTGGGAGCCCAAGATTTCCAAATATGCTCATAGGGATTGAAAACCACCATACCCTAGAATATATTTTCATGAGTAGGACCAAAAACACTGACCAGAGGAAGGACTGAATGGTAGCCTCCAAGTTCTTTCAAAATATTTAGCCGTTGTACCAACTTCACTGCTAAACATGCAAACAAAGCACCGTGATGTCTAGGACCCAACACAATGGGACACGACAAACGAGCAAGAGATGCTAACTAAACCAAAGGACAGAGAATTAGATACTCTTATCCTATAGAAAAGAAGTGAGTTCCCAACTCTAAGATACCCAAGCCAAATAGTGACAAGAGTACCTAGGAACGGTAAAACCTCAACGCAAAATACAAAATATGAATCGAAGCTCAAACGCAGGATGCAAAATGCGGAATACAAATCAAAGCTCAAACGCACAAACTGTGGAAAGAATCAGCACTACAATAGTAATAACCAGGCATGTCCAACATGAACATTGGACATGTCCGATATAAAAATAGCACAGAGCGACAACTTTGGAAGAAAAATAAAAAACCTATTAAATGGTGTCAAAAAATTGAGAAATTTTAACCAAAGTTTATAGACACAAAACGAACCTCTCCACCAAATTTTAACTCCAAATTTAAAAGTTTGAAACACTATCATGTCTGAGATTAATACCGGACATGTCTGGTATTTACGAGTAGGTCTCGGGAAAAATCAATTCCAAGACCAAATCTCGACCAAATCAACCCGTATCGACACTTGAATTTTGTAGGGGAGGTTCATGGGAGTGTTTTAAAGATACCTTCAGGACATTAACACCTAATTCCAAGCAAATCAATGGGAAAATCAGATCATAGATTTGCCCCAATCTTTGAACTCATGAGGAATTAGATGAAATCCCTTGATGGACGGGATCAACTCACATCCTAGTCCATGTTAGATCAAAATAAATGAGTCAAGTCTCAAAATGAAGAATCAAGCAAGAAAGTTGGAAAATAAGAACACGATTCACAAAAACATCTCAAAAATCCAATCCCGGAGGAGGTTAGCGCCTTCATTCCCGCAAAAATATTTGGTTCTTACACAGATTCACCAATTTGTGGACCACTCTCACAAATAAACTAAGGGGAGGGGAAAATGTAGAGAAGTAATAAGCAAATAAAAGAGGAAATGGTTTGGGGGCAGCCATCTCTTATTTATGGGCCTATTACACATTTCCCATTTGCCCCTAGATATTTTGAGCCGAACCACTTCACCTGAGGGTGTAATA
Organism: Bothriochloa decipiens; assembly: GCA_023333625.1. Taxonomy (NCBI): domain Eukaryota; kingdom Viridiplantae; phylum Streptophyta; class Magnoliopsida; order Poales; family Poaceae; genus Bothriochloa; species Bothriochloa decipiens. The sequence continues at coordinate 11,744 of JALGXP010000556.1, forward strand.
GTCCAACTTTTCTTTTTTTGATCGGATGACCACACTTGCAGTCCAGATTTTCTTCGCCTCAACACAACCTCTATGATTCCGCCACATGTCATCCTATTCCTTCTCGGAACCTCTGCTCAGGTTTTGAGGCTCAAACCCTGAAACAGTCCATCGATGGTTCTGAGGTCCAAACCATTGAACTGCTTGTGAGTAGCATACTTCATACGTCCCCCGCTCCTCGACTGTGTCACCTCCATCCTTGACTGCCCGACTGCGAAGTCTTCCAGAGTTCCACTCGACTTGCTTGATCACCATCTTGACTCGGTCAACATAATCACTCCTCCATGTGCACTTGCACTTGTCTTTGTCCCCAAGTGTCAGCCACAGCGCTAGTCAACTGGCCTCCTGGTCCCTTCACTCCAAGCCTCACGTCCTCCCTTCACTCCAAGCCTCACATCCTCCCTTCACTGCTCCCAATCCACTGCATGTCTCTACTTGACCTTTACCTCACTGTCGACCACCACCTCCGAGCTCCACACTTGCACACCACAAGCCAAGAGACATCTTGCACAATAACACTCATGCAATAGTTAGCCCTCAAACTCAACCTGAAGCACCAGCTCATTGACAATTACTCATCACAAATCCGAACCACAAGGATACATATCAACCTTGTGTTCGCAAGTAAACTTTGTTGAATAATGCCCATCAATGGAGAATCTCCACATGTGGTTTCTTCTACTTATAGCCAACAAGACACCATGTATGTCTCGAACCCATGAATGATCTGCAAGAGCCTCTAACTATTGTGTTGACCGTGTTGTGCATCATGTATCTTGGCTTGTGAATGTGCAATTGTTGGGTGCATCGAGATGGTCGACAGACAATGGAGAACATCAAGTGAGGAGTCCGTGAGCAATGGACCGAGAGACGTGAAGGATGGATAAGAAGGAAGGACCAAGAGGATGAGAATAGACCATGGATGACTTCCATTTGGCACATGAGGAGTACATGGATGATGAAGATGACATTGACCAGAGTCAAGGTTGTGGTTGGATTGAGTCAAGGTGAGGGATAGCAAGCACTTGGTGGACCACCGATTCAAGGAGATATGGAGGTTGTGCACACATCGACATCAGTGAGTCACACCTTGAGGGTGTGCAAAAGGGTTTGCTAATTTGGTCCTCAAAACCAGGCATGGACAGTTTGTGCCCCGAAACCACAAGTGACATGTTTACCAATTTAGGCCTAAGAACTAATGAGTGGTATATTGACAGACATATGGTGGCAAGTCAAAGCTTGCAGCGAGGAGAAACAAAGTCGTGAAGGCACCGCGTTTGTTGGATCAACGAATAAAAACTTAGACAGTTTTACCCCTAGGGGCAATTTGAGAAATAATCAAGTGTAATGTATATGTGACTTGGTAAGCATGGAAACTATAGTTTTATTTGGTATGAGATAGTTTTCATACTTACCATACTTGCCTAAGAACTTTATATTCAAGATATTCCCAATCCCAACTGGATTCTCCCAATCTTTGCCGGTACTCGTTGGCAGACCGATTCCAAACACTTCTTACTTGGGGGCATGGACCATCGTCGTAAATTATTCGTTATGATCACTGAACATGCGGAAATTCGTTATGATCGTCAGATCGTCGAGCATGCAAAATTCGTTATGATCACTGAACATAAGATTATTCTGCTGCACCCTTGAAACCGTACATGCTGCGGACAACTGCTCAAGCAAACACTGAACATGCCACCGAAACTTTTGTTTTGTACTACTTCTGTTCCACTTCCACGAGCAAGCAGTCTAGTTTTCGTTTCCATTATTATTTCTGCACGGGTGGGTCGTACTGATGTCTGGATACGGGGGTACTCCCTTCTTCCCATAAAGAGTGTATTTTTAGGTTAAGTCCAAGTCAAACTATTTAATATTTGTAAAAAAGAGATTTTATCAACAATAATAATTTAAATAAGTATCAACAATAATAATTTAAATAAGTATATTACGAAAATTCATTCCATGATTAATCTAGCAATATTTATTTGACAATTAACATCATAAGTATTCATTATTTTTATAAAATGGACAAACTGAATTTTTTGACTTACCATTACAGTAGAAACACACTGTTTTCTGAAGGAAGGGAGTAACTAGTTGCACCCTTGAACAGCAAGCACATGACATCCTGAGGACAAGCAAACAGTTACATTTGTGTCTGATACGTTGCTATAGGCAGGAAAGCTACAAAAGGCAGTCAAAGGATTCCCTTGGTCCAGGCAAAGATCTAACACTTATTAAGCACCAGTTTTGGGAAAGATGAACATGCTATATTGGATAAATAACCAAATTATCACGGTGAACGTCTCTGAAAAACAAGGCCAGATTCATGTCTTTTTATGTCTGATGAACCTAGATATGCAAGTTGTCGACGTCGGGACCCGGGAGTGCCCTAAGCCAACGAGTAAACGTGTACTGCGTACTCCCTTAATCCGGATGGTGATCCAAGATGAATACGACGATTTATCCTAGTTTGGGTAAAGAAGGACCTACGTCCAGCGGGAGAGGAAATTTGTATTATCTTGCACCGAAGTACTTGTACAGGGGAGGATACAAACGAGCGAGCGAGAATCGAGGGGTGTGCAGGGTGAGCTGAGACTTGAGCGTTCCGGGCTCTAGAAGCTCTCTCGGGTGTTCGGTCGTTCTTTTTTGCCTGCCTTCTAACGTACCCGGCATCCCCTTTTATAGACTAAGGAGAGGCACAGGTATACAAGAAGTCTACGCGGTCGTGGGTGATAACGTCGAGGGGGCGATGCCGATCAAGTCGAAGCTGCTGTAGAGACGCTCGCCGGGCATGGCCTGCTCGTGCTTGGAGTCGATGGACGTCCTTCAAGCATGTCACGATGACGCCTGCAGAGGTCAGTGAAAGACCCATGCCCATACACGGGCGTGCGGATCCCTGTGTACGTCGCATTAGGGGTTGTTGGAGCGTTGACTAGAGGCATCGAAGTCGAACTCGAGGGGTGGCCACGGAAGTAGTGGTTGGATGGATAAGATCAGACTTAGGGAATCCGAAGCTGGAGGCTATCGCGTAGCATGTCGAGGTGGCATCGGAGGCAAAACAGTGCTAGGTATGGTGTAGCAGTACCAGTCAGTTCGTCGCATGTCTTAGGGATGGGCGGTAAAGTGGGATTCGACTGCTGTACCTGATCCCTGTACTCTGCTGTGGCCATACGATTAAGCGGGAGTGGGTGAGATGCATTAAATGCGCTGTCTCCCGTACTTGGAGTAGGTGTATCGAGGTGTAGCTCCGCTCGACGGGGGGTCGTTCATAGGGGCGGACCTCCGTCACTAGACGGGGGGTCGTTCGCTTGGGCGGACTTCCATCACCCATGTCGAGGGCTATGTACAGAGGGGTGTAGTTTGTTTGGGCCGCCTCAGTGCAAGTTTGTTCAAGTGCTGGGCCTGGTTTTTGGCGGAGTTTGATTTGTGGGAGTTTTTCTGAGGATTCATGTGGGTTTGCTCAGGGATTAATTCTGGTTGACGGAGGTTTAGGGTACCCCCTTTTGCAGGTACCTTACAGTAGCCCTCGAGTCTCAGCGTGAGTGCTGGCACTCACATAGAGGCTCAGGAACTGGGTTGTGTTGTTGGTCGTTCTCCGAGGGGTGCGCGCGAGCGCACCCATCGGGTGTAGCCCTCGAGGCCTCGGGTGAGTAGGATACTCGCCCGAGGGCTTTTATTCTTTTTATTATCAAGGCGTGCTCAAGTGGTCGAGCCCCTGGGCGGTTGGTTCTTCTATCGTCAAGACCGTCCGATCGCGAGCAATCCCCCAAGCCTCTTTCGTCGAGGTCGATCAGGAACAAGCCTGTCTTTTTTCTTTCGACCCTCACCATCCCTTTCATTCGGGAGGAGGGGTGAGAAGCGCCGTACTACCCCTGTTTGGGCGAGGCCCGACGTCTCAGGTGAGCTGCTATCGGGAAATTCAAGTAAGAGCTCATGCCCCGTTTGATTGGGGTCGACTTGTGGCCCGGAGGTGCTCTTATTGAAGAAAATCAATGGGTCCCACGGATGCCGACCTCTTTCGATCGGGTTCGGTGGCTCGACGCCTCCCATCGAGGGGATTTCAATGTGGTCCCTTAGTTTTGCCTTGAATATGTTCGAGGGGGCTTCGAGAGTTCATTCTCAACAAGGGACTCATGTTAGCTCCCCCTCGATCCTCCATAACTCAGGTACTCGAGGGCGGCTATCGAACCCTGACCGAGGGCCAGCCTTGGCTCCCTTGAGATTTTTGTGGGGCCTGGGCCCGCGTTTCTTGTCGTGGAAGACTCTGTTCGTGGATAACGCCTCTTGCTCACCAGGCGCGTCCTTTCAAGTGGAGGTTGGAGTGGCACGGCCGTGGTGGACCTGTCAGTCGGTGCAGCGCGGTGGGCGCATGTTTCGGGGGAGATATCGCCACGATTCACTTCTTCGCCTGTTGGACACGTCTTTTGAGGATGAAGCCAAAACGGCGTGGTCATGGGGAGGGGCCGTGCAATGGCTAGGGCTCGAACGTTCCACACGTGTCCCTTGTATGCGGGAATCGAGGGGGTGGTAGGTAGGAGAAATAAATGTGGCGATTTACCTGTCTCCTGGCTTGATCCGCTCGTTGTTCATCGTTGCCTATAAATTCAAGGGGAAGGGCTTCATTCTCTCCTCATCTTGCCTCCCTTCTCTCATTGCCCTGCCTGTTAGCGCTTAGAGAGAAAAAAGAGCCAAAGGACAAAGATTGGAAACCTCCCCTCTCGTCCTTCCGCCGAGCGAGTTCACGCGGTTGCCATGGCGCTAGAGCTTCGTTCCCCAGAGGACTGGCTTCTGTCAGCCGTTTTAGAGGAGGAGCTCGACGGATTGGTGAAGGATGGGCTTCTCCGCCCCATCGTCTCGAAGGACTGGCCGGAGTGGATGGTGCTGCCAGAGGAGGACGGGGAGCCGAACCCGCGGAGGGGTACGTGGTCAACTTCGTTAAGTACCACCAGATGGGGTTCGGCTCTCCGCCGAGCCGATTCATGTAGGCGCTCACCTACTTCTATGGGGTCGAGCTGCAGCACTTCTCCCCCAATGCCATCTCCAACGTGGTGATCTTCGCCGCTGTTTGAGAGGGGTATCTGGGGGTGGAGCCACACCGGGAGCTGTGGCTCCACCACTTCAAGGCCGAGCACTTCACCAAGCCAGTGTCGCCAGGGGTGACAAGGCCCATCAGTATCGGCTGCTGCAACCTCTCCTTGAAGCGACTGGAGCACTTCATCCCGATGGGGCTGTCGTCCAGCCACGGTGGGTGGCATGCCCGCTGGTTCTACATCCGCAATGATGAGGCATGGCTGCCTTGTTTCACCGGGCGTATCATCATGATGTGTCTAGAGCACTGCGCCCGCGGCGTGGTGAAGGAGCAGCAGTGGAGGCTAAACCCCCTCCTCGATGCGCTGAGGACTTTGCGCGAGTGGGGGCTGACCGTCGGGATCATAGTTTCGGCGTTCCACAGCCGGGGGGGGTCCTCCCTTTGATGCGGCGTCCCTTGTACTTGGACCAAATGGACCCCGGGGTGCCGTTCGAGGGGTGTAAGATGTCGCTGGAGGAGCTCCCCCTCGACATGATCGCGAGGCGGGTGCGGGGTGCGGGGTGCGGTGGCTGGCTCTTTCACGCCGTATGAAGTCAACAGCATCCCGATGCTGCTTGACAATGGCCACATCGTGCTGGTGAGTATGTTGTCATATTATCCATCGGATTGCTTTCTTTTTTCTTTTCATTGACTCATCCTCATGCTTTTTATCATGGATCTGGGCACAACCTCCCATTGACTTTAGGGCGTCGATGCCCCTGGTCAGGAAAGACCAGGCCGACCGTCAGGCGAGGCGTTTCTCTGCCCAGCAGCAGAAGAAAACCAAGGACGAGAAGAAAAAGAAGAGGAAGGAGAAGAACCTCGAGCACTAGGCGTGTGAGTAGTGTTGGGCGAGGCAGAGGCGAGAAGGGCTCCCTGTCGAGGAGTCCTCCTCAGAAGAGGAGGTGGAAGAGGTGGAGGGCAGCGACAACGAGGGAGTGGAGGCGCGTCTCAATGCTTTGCTTCCCCCACGAGCTCCGGCTGACGCCCCCTCGGCGCAGGGCGTCATTGGAGTTGAGCGGCATAGCAGGGGGCCTATGGAGGGCCTCCATGATACAGAGGGAGCCGTCGGAGTCGAGTCATCGGCGCCGGCCTTGACAGCGACCTCGATATCGGCAAAGGGCTGGGCATCGAGGGCATCGGAGTAGCCTCGGGGGCAGGGCTCGAGCGGCCCTTCTGCTCAGGGGAGGACGTCGTCTCGCTGCACGCGTGACGGGATGCCTTCGACTCCTTTATGGGAGAAGCTGAGCATGCCGCCATCCTGGGCCAAGTCCTCGGCAGCCAGTGCGCAGACCCAAAGCCGGTCGGCTTCGGAGAGGCGTGATGCGCCAAAGGCGACATTGGCGGTGGCTCCGAGTGGCTAGGGCTCAGACAAAGGGACCTCGAAGGGGGCTCAAAGCCCCTGAGCAGATCGAGGAGAGCGCCCCTCTTTCCTCTGGGGTAAGTTCTTGGTGATTTGAGTTATTTTTTGCCTTTCTGTGGCGATTTAGTTGCTCATATCATCCCTGCTTTGTGCGTGGTTCAGGTTCAAGTGCGCACGGGAGTCGGCGGGCCCTTCCCCTGCTAAGCACCTTAAGGCTGATGCCACATCGGGGATGGCGATGATGGATCTAGGCATCTCTTTGGCATCCCCGGTGGCGACGGAGGTTGCCTGGGTCAAGAAGGCCCGTGCAGCCCTGGCTCGAGGTGCTGCTTCCGCTGTGAGTTTGGTCGCCCTAGAGCTCACAGTGGGGGAAGCACAGACCCTAGCCAGGAGCAATCTGACATGCCTCCCAGCACCGCCACGCCTGGGGATTTCTTTGGCGGCCAACGGCTGGGGTCATCGGAGTCATCCCCGATTATCCTCGAGGACGAGGAGGCCGGTCCTTCTGCCGGGGACGCGAAGGAGACGGCTGCGATCCCTCTGCAGCAACTGCCCGGGCTATCGTGGCCACTCGAACGGCATGAGCTAGAGGAGCAGCAGAAGGTGGAGCTGCCACATCCACATCATCAGGAAGAGTGGCTCGAAGACGTCCCGGCGCGGGGGGGAGGTCGAGCGGCCGATCGTGCAAACGGCCCCAGCGGAGACGTCCGTTGGGGCGTCGGACGATCGGGCATCAAGCGATCCCAGCCTTCTTGCCCAAGGGAGACAGGAGGCAGAGGAGGCCGGGCCATCGACAGTCGATGAGAGGGCGGGGTCGCCGTTCCCCACACTGGCCGGCCGAGTGCTCGAGAGTGGCGGCATAGTCAAGATGGGGGGCGTCATCATGGAGGCGGTGCAGGAGCGCATCGTGGCGGAGCTCCAGGACTGGGGTTCGGAAGCCATCCACGTCCAGGACCCAGCGTCCCCCACTGCCCCCATGTTCAAGGTGAATGACCCCGCAGAGGTCAAGCATTGGTAGCACGTCGAGGAGTACCGTGCCTGGTTGCAGCACTCCCTGAAGATGGCGTTCGATGTTGTCTCCAATGACTTGCCGTGGTGCTTCGGGTATGTGACCTTCTTTCACGGTGTGGGGGTTAGTTCACTTGCTTATCTGATCTTCCCCTCTTTTTGGTTGTACTTATTTTTTTCTCTCAGGCACTGAAGAGGTGCTCCCATACCAAGTCCTACTTGATTCGTCACGCAAAGGACAAGTGGGAGCAGGTCTCAGAGCTGTAGGCAGTGGTCAAGGTTGCTCAGGCCGCGGTAGGGAAGGCGAAGGAGGATGCGGCAAAGGCCTGGGAGGAGGCAGAGAAGGCGAAGGAGGATGCCTCTTTGGCTCGAGGGGAGGTGGCTCGGGCCAAGGAGGCGGAAGCTAAGGCCAAGGAGGAGATGGGAAAAGCCAGGGCCGATGTCATTAAGGCCCAGGAGGAAGCGGAGAAGGTCCTCGAGGCCTTGGCTGCCGAGAACGCCATGCTGAAGAAAACCCTGCAGGAGCAGGGGCAGGATGTCATATTGGCAGGCAAGACGATCAAGGACTTGAGGGTGGAGAGGACAGAGGCAGTCCACACACTGAAGGCAGCCAAGAAGGAGCACGCCAAGCTGCAGGAAGGGTACACGACCCTCGAGACCCACGCCGTTGGTGAGTCTTCTTCTTTGGCCTTTAGATTTTGCTTCTGCCTCTTTTATCGTGGTTGACCCTTGTCTTACATTTCAGTCCTCGAGGAGGAGTTGGCCAAGGCTTGGGATAGCACCAAGATGCTCCAGGACGCCTACTGGTTCGAGGTGAAGTTTGCCAATACCCTCAGCTCCGCGTCACCTCAGTCTGTAACGACTTTGAGGTTGCCCCTCAAGCGAAGGTCGAGGGCGACATACGTGGGAACTCCCTCCTCATCTAGCTGTGCGAGCTCAACCGCGCCATGAGGGAGCAGATCCGGAATGCGCTCCATGTCGATGTGAAGCGGGCGATGGCGGTCGTGTGCTCTGGCTTCATATACGACATGGAGGTGGTCTCCCACAGTTTTGTCAGCGACCCTCAAAGACCGACGCCGAGAATGAGGCGGTACACATGGCCTTGGTCAAGGCCGCTGAGGAGCCTGGTGGTCATCTGGCGAAGCTGTTTGAGCCCGAGGTCCTCCTGTCGGTCGAGGATGATTGTCTGTGAGCCAACCTATAGCCCCGAGGATGGCTCGGCTCTAATGAAGTAGAGTCAAGGCCGCTGAGGAGCCTGATGGTCGGTTGGCGAAGTTGTTCGAGCCTGAGGTCCTCGCTGTTGGTGAAGACGAAGAAGCTGGCCTATGAGCCAAATCTGGGCGTGATGGCCCATGTAATAAGTTAGTTTTTTATAAACTATGACGGTGCGGCCCTGGGGGCCTTGAAAACATTATGCATGTGTATATGCATTTTGAATGCTTTCAAGTTTGAGTTTGTTATTCCTTTTTTGCTCGAGTAGAGTTCTTACGCAGTCTTTTTGGCGCAGGCGTAGCCCGGAGGTACCGTAGCCCGGAGGCATAGGCGATCTCGCGACTCGATGGCCCCTCGGTCTTAGGGTGCCCTTGCGGCCTTGTCGACTATGTAGGAACTCGCATCGAAGCATATAGGAACGCCTAGACATTAATTTTTTGAAATCATGTGCTTTTACTAAGTCTTCTTAGCATGTGGTTGCGCTCCTTGACGTCGGGCAGTGATTGGAGGTACCGTAGCCAGGAGGTGTAGGCGATCTCGCGGCTCGATGGCCCCTTGGCCTTAGGGTGCCCTCGCGGCCTTGTTGACTATGTAAAAGATTTTCAAAAAGTGCAAGATTTTTTTTAGGGACGTAGAGGGTTCCCCCTTCCAGCCCTCGATGGAGGCTCAGCTCTGATGAAGCAGAGTCGAGGCTACCTTGTACATGTGAATAAAAAGTTTGAACTTGTAAATGAAAGTACTTCTTATTCATAATATGGGAAATGTACAAAGGCATCGAGGCCCTAAGGGTAGAAGCGACGTAGCTGTTCGATATTCCACGCGTTGGTGAATGTCTCGCCCTTGCCGTTGGCTAGCTTGTAGGTTCCTAGCTTCAACACCTCAGCTATGATGAAGGGGCCTTCCCAAGGAGGAGTCAACTTGTGGCAGCCCTTGTTGCTCTGCCGTCAGCGTAAGATGAGGTCGCTGATCTGGAGGTCCCTCTTGCACACATGCTTGTCATGATAGCGTTGGAGCTTTTTCTGGTTCCTCGCGGAGTTGAGGAGGGCGGCCACATCTTGAGCCTCCTTGAGCTGGTCGATGGCGTTGGCAAGTGCTTCCTCGTTCATCTGCTCGTTTTTGGCCTTTAGTCAAGGGGACCCTACTCGAGGTCGGTGGGGAGGATGGCCTCGGACCCATAGACCATGAAGAACGGGGTGAACCCCATGGCTCGACTTGGTGTTGTCCTTAAACTCCATAGGATCGAGGGTAGCTCAGCGGCCCACTTCCTCCCATATTTCTTGAGATGATTGTAGATCCTTGGCTTGAGTCCCTGGAGGATTATGCCATTGGCACGCTCGACCTGGCTATTAGTTCAAGGGTACGCAACCGCGGACCAATTCATATGGATGTGATGATGGTCGCAGAAGTCTAAGAACTTCTTGCTAGTGAACTGTGTGCCATTGTCGGTGATGATTAAATTAGGGACTCCGAAGCGGTGGATGATGTCGGTGAAGAATGAGACCGCCTGCTCGTAGTGGATGTTGGTGATGGGGCGAGCCTCGATCCACTTGGTGAACTTGTCGACAGCTACAAGTAGATGAGTGTAGCCCCCCCGCTGTCTTCTTCAAGGGCCCGATGAGATCGAGCCCCCACACGGTGAAGGGCCACGTGATGGGGGATCATCTACAGAGCATGAGCAGGGAGGTGTGTTTGCTTGGGTAGAATTGGCATCCCTCGCATGAACGAATGAGGTTGATGGCATCGGAGATGGCGGTCGGCCAGTAGAAGCCCTGCCGAAAAGCATTCCCAACAAGGGTTCTTGGGGCAGCATGGTGACCGCAAGCCCTGAGTGTAGATCTCTGAGTAGCTTCCTTCCTTCCTCGATGGTGATGCAGCGCTGAAGAACCCTGGTGGGGCTCTGCCGATAGAGTTCCCTATCATCGCCGTAGAGCACGTAGGTCTTAGCCCGTCGAGTGATGCACCTAGCCTCAGTTCGATCCTCTGGGAGCTCCCCTCGAATAAGATATTCGAGGAAGGGAGTATGCCAGTCAGGCTCGAGGTCTTGCTGAGGAGGAGACCCCTCAATTTCCATGACCTCGGCCCCGGTCGAGGGGGCCTCGGTAGGAGAAGGGTGGTCGACCGCTTGGGTTGCAGCTTCTTCCCCTCCACCTAGATCAACCGAGGGTTTGTATAGATCTTTGGAGAAAACATCGGGTGGGACTGTGCCTCGAGTCGGCGCGATCCTTGCTAGCTCGTTCGCGGCCTCATTGTATCTTTGGGCGATATGGTTAAGCTTGAGGCCGTAGAACTTATCCTCCAACCTGTGAACCTCCTTATAGTAGGCCTCCATCTTAGGGTCATGGCAGCTCGAGGCCTTCATGACTTGGTCGATGACAAGCTATGAGTCACCATGAACATCGAGGCATCGAACCCGGAGCTCGATGGCAATGCGCAAGCCATTGATAAGGGCCTCATACTCTACAATGTTGTTAGAGGCAGCGAAGTGGATTTGGATCACGTAATGCATGTGGACTCCAAGGGGTGAGATGAAGAGTAGGCCTACGCCTGCTTCGGTCTTCGTCAGCGATCCGTCGAAGTACATCGTCTAGAGCTCTACTTGGATCTGAGCTGGAGGGAGTTGGGTATCGGTCCACTCGGTGATGAAGTCGGCTAACACTAGGGACTTGATGGCTTTCCACGGTGCATACGTGAGAGCTTCGGCAATTCTTCCCATGGCCTCTCGGTTCTGGATTATCTCTCCGAGGGGGGAAAGAAGAGGCCACAGTCACCGGGTGACCAAGGAAGTAGTGTTGGAGCTTTCATCGAGTGATCACGATGGCATAGAGCAGCTTCTGGATCTGCGGGTAGCAAACTTTGGTCTCCGAGAGTTCATCACTGATGAAGTACATAGGCCGTTGGACGGGCAAGATGTGCCCTTCCTCTTTTCTCTCGACAACTATGGCCACGCTAACCACCTGGGTGGTTGTGGCAACATAGAGCAAGAGTGGCTCGGCTGGGTTCAGAGGCACAAGGATCGGGGGTGAGGCAAGCATGGCCTTAAGCTTGGTGAGGCCCTCCTCAGCTTCGGGGGTCCATATGAAGCGCTCGGATTTTTTCAAGATGTGGTACAGAGGCAGCGCTTTCTCTCCAAGTTGTGAGATAAACTGACTAAGGGCTGCGAGGCAGCCCGTGACCCTCTGGACACCCTTGAGGTCTCAGATCAGGCCCATCCTGGTGACTATGGATACTTTCTCGGGGTTGGGCTCGACCCAACAGCATGCCTCGGGGGACGCCAAAGACACACTTCTCGGGGTTGAGCTTGATGTTCTTCACCTAGAGGCACTTGAATGCGATCTCGAGGTCGTTGATGAGGTCGTGTGCCCTTTTGGTTTTGACCATGATGTCATCAACGTAGGCCTCGACCGTTGGCCTGATGTGCTCGCCGAAGACATGGATCATGCATCGTTGGTACGTTGCCCCGGTGTTTCGAAGGCCGAAGGGCATGGTTAGCTAACAATACATGCCGAATGGGGTGATGAAGGAAGTCGCGAGCTGGTCAGACTCCTTCATCTTGATTTGTTGGTAGCTGGAATAGGCATCAAGAAAGGAGAGAGTTTCACATCCCACAGTCGAATCGATGATTTGATCAATACGTGGTAAGGGGAAGGGAACTTTAGGGAATGCTTTATTCAAACTGGTATAGTCTACACACATCCTATACTTCCCATTCTTTTTCTTGACTAGTACAGGATTAGATAACCACTCAGGATGATGAACCTCCTTGATGAAACCGGCCGCCAAAAGCTTGTTGACTTCCTCCCTGATGATCTTGCGTTTCTCTTCTTCGAAGTGACACAAGCATTGCTTCATCGGTTTGGACCCGGCTCGGATCTCCAAGGCATGCTCGGCGACCTCCCTCGGTATGCTCAGCATATCCGAAGGACTCCATGCAAACATGTCGGCGTTTGCACGAAGAAAGTCGATGAGCACTGCTTCCTATTTGTCATTGAGGGTGGCGCTGACGATCAGCGCCCTCTCATCGGAGCTGCTCGGGTCGAGGAAGACCTTCTTTGTGTCTTTGACAGACTCAAAGTTGCTGGCGTGGCGCTTGGGGTCGAGGAATTCGACGGCAAATGCCTTGAGGGTTGTTGCTAGCATCGCAGACTCCTCGACGGCCTCCCCATTCTCGATGCACTCGACATCGCAGTCATATGCGTGCTCGAAGGAGGGGCCGACGGTGATCACGCCTTTGGGTCCCGGCATCTTGAGCTTGAGGTAGGTGTAGTTGGGGATTGCCATGAACTTGGCATAGCTAGGTCATCCAATGATGGCATGGTATGTGCCGTGGAACCCAACCACCTTGAAAGTGAGCTTCTCCTTCCTAAAGTTCACGGGAGTGCGGCTGATGGGAAGAGCCTTCCTCCCTATACGACGCCATGAAAGCCCCCAGCACTCGGGTTGAGCTTTTCTCTTGGGACCCCCAGGAGGTCGAGGGTCTCTGTGTAGATGATGTTGAGGCTGCTGCCTCCATCCATGAACACCTTAGAGAGAGGAGTGTTGATGATGATGGGTCGACGACGAGCGGGTATACCCCCGGCCGAGGGACATGGTCCTGGTGGTCCTCACGGTCGAACGTGATGGCCATCTCGGACCAGTCGAGGTAGTGGAGAGTGGCAACCCACATGGAGAAGATTTCTCGACGCTCCTTCTTGCATTGTCAGGGTGAGAGCCGAGTCGAGGGGACCCCGTAGATCATATAGCAGTCGTAGACCTCGGGGAAGCCATCGCCCTTGTCGCCGCCCTTGTCCTTGGGATCTCCCTTCTTGTCGTCCTTCCCGAGGTCCATTCTCTCGAAGTACTTCTTGATCATCTGACAGTCCTCGAGGTTGTGGTTAGCAGGACCCTTGTGATAGGGGCATGGCTTTTTTAGCATTTTGTCAAAGAGGCCCTTCTCGAGAGTACCTCAGGGCTTTTTGCGCTCGGCGGTGGCCATGACATCATTAGGGCCATCCTCGTGCTTGCCTTGCTGGTTCTTCTTCTTCTTGCCACCTTTCTTGGTGCCTCGATTCAAACTTTTGGGGTCGCCTGGCTTGGCCTCGTGCTTGCCTTGGGGGTCATTGAAGAAGGCGCCAACCGCCTCCTCGCCGGCAGCGAAGTTGGTGTCGAGGTCCATCAACTCGTCGGTGGTCTTAGGGGAGTTCGTCCCAGCTCTCGTACCAGGTCTTTGTAGGTGGTCCCGGCAATGAAAGCCAGGGTCACGTCTTCGTCGGCGATGTGGGGAAGCTCGGTACACCGCTTAGAGAAGCGTTGGGCGAAGTCACGGAGAGACTCCCCCGGCTTCTGCTTGCAGCTCTGGAGATCCCACCTGTTGTCGGGGCGCACATAAATTCCTTTGAAGTTCTCCTCGAACACCCTGAATAGGTCAGACCAGTTGTGGATTTGATCAGAGAGGAGCTCCTTGAGCCACCTTCGAGCCTTGTTTGATAGGAAGAGGGGGAGTTGTCGGATGATCGCGTGGTCATCGTGAGCTCCGCCTAGTTGGCATGCCAACCTGAAATCGGCTAGCCATAGCTCAGGCTTAGTCTTGCCATTGTACTTGATAAGGCTCGTGGGGGGGATGAAAAGGACTCAGCAGCGGCGTCCTCCAAATCGCTCGGCTGAAGACGAGAGGGCCCGGCGGGTTGGGGGACCGGCGCCGGTCCTCGTCGCTGTCATAGCGCCCGCCCCAGTGTGCGCTATAGCCTCGCGCCTCGGTATCACCGCTCTTACGTCTGCGGTTCTCGTTGATGTCGTGGCGTATGTCTTGAGGTTCGTGGTCATCATGGATGTGCTCGCGGACGGGGATCGCCCTCCTTGGTTGGGGGGGAGTCTACTTGATGGACCAAGCCCTACCTCTCACGTTGGGAGGGTTCGGGGGGTTGCCCCGAAGCCGCCCCTTGATGTCTCGAGGCAGAGCTTTCAGCCTGTTGTGTGGCAGCCACCTCGAGGAGTCCCTGGACCTCTTGCTGGATGCGCCAGGCTTCAGGGTTCGAGGGGGCAGCATGTTGCAGAGGAGCATAGTAGCTGCGACGACGTTCTGGCTGGCATGATTGAACACGGGGCATTCGACCGCGTCCCCCCGACAATTCGCCGTTGGACATCTCGAGCTCTGGCTCGAGCCCCTCTGCCTTGTGGATGTCTGCACTCCTGCTCGAAGGTCCACTCGAGCTAGCAAACAGCTCCCGGTCTTCATCGAGCTTGGCCCGTAACTCGCGGACTTGCGTAAGCTGGGCATCGTCTGCGTCCTGGGGCATTTGCCCGTTGTTTGGTGCAGCAGGTGGCTGCTCCTCCTGTCCTCTTACAACAAGGGCGTCGCCCGCCGCGGCCGTTGCCGCGGGTGTGGCTACGGGTTCGACAATGGGGTCGCTGGATGCGACTCCTTCGTCGATATGGAAGCACTCCCGTGTGGGGTCGTAGTGGTCGGAGTCGGAGTCGGGGTCACCGGAGTAAAAGATGGGGAACTGTCCCTGCCGCTCCTCCTCCAGCTAGCGTCGCATCATGCCGAGAGTGTAGCGCCTTGGGCCAGGAGTCCCTGAGGATCCTGGATGCACAGAGGTTGGCATGGGAGCCAGCAAGTCTTTGATGGTGCGAAGGAGGTGTCCCGGGAGGTCCTTATACACACTCAAGTTGGTACTCACTGAGGATGAGTATGACCTGGTAGTGTTGTTTAGGCCAAACGGGAACCAGCGACAGGCCTCGAACAACCCTGTGGGAGCAGATTAGGTGGCTCTGGAGCCACGCCCATAGGAGATACCACACTCGATCCCCTTGGCGAGCGCCTAGCGAGGATGGAGTCGGAGTCACCACCGAGACCCCCAGTTCCTCTGATCCCAGGTGTAGGTCCGCCAGGTTCCCAACCAGGGACCCTGCGTCCTGAGCCGGGGACGTGGAAGTTGAGATGGATGTCGACTCGGAGCGGCGATGGTGGTTGCGCCGGCCGCACCTCCTCCTGGGCGAGGAAGCGTGGTGATGAGACTGGCGAGGGGCCCGTTGTGGGGACCCAGAACTGCTTCCACTCAGGTTTCTGATCGAGATCAGGATCATGTCATGGCTGTGGCCTGTCGACATGAACTCCAAACTCCCAAACTAGATCACCATAGCGAATGGTAGCGGCAGAACGAAATTTGCCATCCGAAAAAATGGCGGGAAACGGTTGTGACACGCAGATCCCCCTACCTGGCGCGCTAACTATCGACGTCGGGACCCAGGGGTGCCCTAAGCCAATGAGTAAACATATACTGCGTGCTCCCTTAATCTGGATGGTGATGCAAGATGAACACGATGATTTATTCTGGTTCAGGTAAAGAAGGCCCTACGTCCAGCGGGGGGAGGAAATTTGTATTATCTTGCACTGAAGTGCTTGTACAGGGAAAGATACAAGTGAGCGAGTGTGAATCGAGGGGTGTACAGGGTGAGCTGAGACGAGCATTCCGAGCTCTCGAAGCTCTCTCGGGTGTTTGATCGTTCTTTTTCGCATGCCTTCTAACATACCCAGCATCCACTTTTATAGAGTAAGGAGAGGCACAGGTATACAAGAAGTCTACGCGGTCGTGGGTGATAACGTCGAGGGGCAATGCCGATCAAGTCGAAGCTGCTGTAGAGACGCGCGCCGGGCATGGCCTGCTCATGCTTGGAGTCGATGGACGTCCTTCACGCGTGTCACGATGACGTCCGCAGATGGTCAGTGAAAGACCCGTTCCCATACGCGGGCGTGCGGATCCTTGTGCATGTCGCATCGGGGGTTGTTGGAGCGTTGACTGGAGGCGTTGAAGTCGGACTCGTGGGGTGGCTTGATGATGCTTGAGGCCCAATCGAGGGGTAGCCATGGAAGTAGTTGTTGGCTGGATAAGATCAGACTTAGGGAATCCGAAGCTGGCGGCTGTCGCGTAGCTTGTCGAGGTGGTGTTGGAGGCGAAACAGTGCTAGGTATGGCATAGCAGTACTAGTCAGTTCGTCGCACGTCTTAGGGATGGGCGGTAAAGTAGGATTCGACCGCTGTACCTAATCCTTGTACTCTGCTGTGGCCATACGATTAGGCAGTAGTGGGTGAGATGCATTAAATGTGCTGTCTCCCGTACTTGGAGTAGGTGTATCGAGGGGTAGCTCCGCTCGACGGGGGGGTCGTCCGCAGGGGCGGACCTCCGTCACTCGACGGGGGGTCATCCGCTTGGGTGGACTTCCGTCACCCGCGTCGAGGGTTACGTACAGAGGGGTGTAGTTTGTTTGGGCCGGCTCAGTACGAGTTCGTTCAAGTGCTGGGCCTGGTTTTTGGCGAGGTGTTTATGAGTTTGATTTGTGGGAGTTTTTCCGAGGATTCGTGTGGGTTTGCTTGGGAATTAATTCTGGTTGACGGAGGTTTAGGGTACCCCTTTTTTTAGGTACCCGACACAAGTGGACTTAAAGTCCAACAATATATATATTGCATCTTCGCTTACTGCTTTGTAACAACAATTCAATTGCATCTTGTCAATTAATGTAACATGCTAATTGCAATTGGGTAGTGATGCAATGTTCCACTTTCTATACTGCAAGGCTGCAGATTTCATTTTCCCCCCCTTTATAGTGTTGTTGGTTTTAGCTCATGATCCACTACATTGATTATGTGTGTCGGTCTATACCAAAGTATTGACATTTCATACTAGCATTACTGAATAATAAGAGTCATTTGTGGTGATTGACTGACAAAGATGTGCACTCGTCATGCACTATCAATGACCGGAAATCCGGAATCGAACAATCAGTTATGGAATATGCGATGGACCTCACTTAACAGTTTTTACTTTTTACTTTTATTACTTTTACTTTCTTTCTTTAGAATTTCTGTATCTAGGATAATCCTTCCTCTCACTCCTAAGATCTTTTCCCTCCCCCTTTTTTGACTTCATTCAAGAAATGACCAACCACATGACGCTTTATTTG
>JALGXP010000557.1:0-29240 GCA_023333625.1 Bothriochloa decipiens
TTCAGGATTGGCTTTGGACAGCAGGTAACTTCATATTTTTTTTTTTTGTGTTTATGTCATTTCAGCTAACCTATGGTGCTGTCTAAATACTCACTCGATGGTGTAGGAAATAATTAGGGCGGATGACGAGAAGCTGCAGGCTTTGAAGGCTCAACTCCGTGTGAAGGCACACAATGCAGGAAGTAGCTTTGTTCTTTGTTTGGAGTTACTGAAAATATTTAAAAATGCTGTTATTAATTTATAGAGGGAACATCCTGTTACCTTGTGAGGTAATGATGACTGAATTTTAAGAATGTGATGACTGAATGTTTATCTTTTTTTTTTTCATAACTGAAATCTATTAGTGGTGCATGTTGTTGTAGTTCTGCATATTCTGAATTGTAAACATGGATGTTTTGTAACTTGTTGAATTATTGATCATGATGCCATAAAACTTGCTTGAAATGCCTCATTTTGTGAATCGGTTCTTGGCCTTACATATGCTTCAACATGCCTTGTAGTCGATATGTGACATTCTGTGTCAATTCCTCAATTTTTTTTATGTGCGCATGCACTGCACAGAGTGATTATCTTTTTTTTTCTCCATAATGGGACGACTCAACTTAGTGATGATTGAAAAATTTTGGATGTTTAATTTGTATTTTCTCAAATGTCAATTTAGCATTAGCACGGATAATATACCATTAAAGTTATAAAAAATTATCCACCACAAGCGGACACAAGTAATTGCAGATTACAGTATAAAAAACCCGCAAGATTACACACCGCACTAGTTCGTTTCTGTTCTTTCTCATTACTGTTCCCCGCCGTGCATAGATAGGCTCGCCGCGCGCTTCCAGCCCCACCGCTGTGCGCCGCCGCTCCCGGCCCGGCCGGGACTTAGCCGGCGCTCCCGGCCCCTTCCGCGCGCGCGAGACCGACGCACGCCGCTGCCTGCCGCATTATGTTCCGGCCATTCCTCTCCCCTCACCATTCTGCCGCCTCCCGTGTGGTGCGAGATCGAGGCGCTACCGTGGAAGGGCCGCGGACAGTGCGGAAACAACCCAGACTGCGAGTGCCTTGGCGCCGAGCTCCGCCGGATGGCGCCGCCAACCGGCCAAGCCGAGCTGCTCTTCCGGCGACCGGTGTGGCTGCCCTGTTGCTAAGCTCGACGGATGGGGCGCTTCCCCAAGATCAAGCGGGGCAACAAGAAGTGAGTGATGATTGTACTGCTTGTAGGATTTTTGTTGAGATTGTTGGTGTTTCATTCTCATATATGTTGTCCTGGCCTAGAATGCATCTTAATTTCTTTTCAGTGCCTTGAAATATCTATCTATTTTATTTATTGGTGTTTGGGCTAATAAAGAGGTAAACTGGTGAGTCATTTCTGGATGACTGAAGTGCGTAGCTTACAATCCACTCGAGTTGGTCTTTCAAAATGAAAAACAAAACCACTAGAGGAACGTTAGTTGGAAACTTGCGAGCCTTATTGTAAGCTGGTGTCCCCAGTAGAAACTTGTGGACTCGTTAAGCTTTCTATAAAGGGCAATGCATTTGATCTAAAAATAAAAAACAATTAGAAATTAGTTAGACAGTTCTTTATGCCTTGGAAGCCACAGCTGAATGAGAAAATAATTAACTATAGAATGCAGCTACATCGCAATCTCTGCAACAGTATTTGTTAATTAACTATAGAATGCTACTACATCGCAATCTCTGCAACAGTGTTTGATGAGTTGACTGACCATCGCCTAGCCTCAGTGTTTCGACTTTTTGATTGAGAATAAAAAATTTAGAGCCCACCTTAAATCTTTCACCAGACTTCATCTCAGTTGTGTATAGCAGGTTGAGCCCCATTACTGTTAAATTGCATTATACTTTTCTGAGTTTCTCCAGCTGGTTTGAATAATGCTCACCTCTGGTCTTCTTAAATCAAATCATCCCTGGCCAAAATTCCATGCATCTCTATTATCACCTTGACTTTATCAAAAGGTTTGAGTAAATGCCTCCTGAATGGCAACAATTTTCGCACAAACATCTTGCATTCCTGGTCTATCTTTTGGTGATTCCAGGGAGCACATCAGGCCAATTTCAACGAATGGTATGATATAGTTCTGCATGCATAGACTACAAACAACTTTATCCTCCTCATTTTGCATTTGGGGGTCTAAAATCTCATTGATTTTATCAGGGAATGCTATTTCCACACACTTGTGAAGGCTGAGGTCGTCGCCAAATAATTCGTCAGTTGGTCGCTTTGCTGTGAGCAATTCTAATAGGAGGAGCACCCCAAAACCATAAACATCACCACCTGTTGAGATTTTGCATCCCATCCCATACTCTGTGAAATAGACGCACACAACAATGCACATAGAAAAATTAAGAAAAAAAAATGAGCGTACCCAGTGCCGTAGGCTCCCGCACTGCGGGGTCTGGGGAAGAGAAAATAGCCAGCAGCCATCCCTGCACAAATGTATAGAGGCTGGGGCTTAAACCCTGGACCTTTTGGTCACAGGCGGTAAAGCTCTACCCCTTGCACCGGGGCCGCCCTTCACATAGAAAAATTAAGAACCTAACCAAAAAATAATAAGAGGTCAGAGATAATAAGTTTATAGTCCTCCTAATTTAGGAGCCATACGGCATAGTGACTTACCAGGTGCGATATACCCAATGGTTCCTGAAGCACCAACCAAGCCTTGTGGACTGCTACTAATAAGACTTGAAGAGAGAAACTTCGCTGATCCAAAGTCACCAAGGCGTGAGGTCATGTCATAATCCAAAAGAACATTGCTAGGCTTCAAATCACAGTGAATCAGTGGAGGTATCAATTGGTTGTGCAGACAGTCAAGAGCAGAAGCCACATCTGCAGCGATACTAATCTGTTGACCTAAACTTAACACCTTCCTTGGTCCACCCTGATGTAGACTTGGGTGTATCCACATGTCTAGGCTACCATTTGGCATGAACTCATATACTAGAGCTTTGAATTCATTGTTCTCAAAATCTACTGTTGAGCACAAGGTGATTGCTTGAATTAGATTGCGATGGCGGATATGCTTCAAGACTTCACACTCATTGAAACAGCTATTAAGTTAACCTTACTCATCAAGATGAAATACCTTGATGGCGTATGTTGCGATGAAACATCTACTGTAGAGATGCGTATGTTGCGATGGTGTTGTGGGCACACAAGGAGGGATAGAGTCCGGAACGACGATATTCGGGATAGGGTTGGGGTGACACCAATTGAGGAAAAATTGATTCAACACTGGTTGAGATGGTTTGGCCATGTCCAACGGAGGCCACCTGAGGCGCCGGTGCGTAGTGGGGTTCTAAAGCGGGTCGATAATGTAAAGAACGGTAGAGGTCGACCTAAACTGACTTGGAACGAGTCGGTTAAGAGAGACCTTAAGAAGTGGAATATCCCTAAGGATTTAGCTATGGATAGGAGCGCTTGGAGACTAGCAATTAACGTGCCTGAACCGTAATCCTTTTTTTCTTGTACCCTCTATGTGTCCTTTGTTTCCTGATCTCTTTTGGATTTCATCTCTAGCCTACCCCAACTTGCTTGGGACAACAGGCGTTGTTGTTGTTTTAATGAATGAGATTTTCTCTTTCAAAAAAATGTTATTCTTACAAAGTTATATAATCTAGGGTAAAGGCCAACTTTGGCCCTCCAACTCTTGCCAAAATTCAGATTTCAACCTCAAACTTCAACAAAAATTTAGCCTGTTTTATGCCATTACCATCCTTTTGTTATTCACTCTATCAACTAACAGAATATCAAGATTTTTAGAGCCCTCTATATACCCCTTCCTTACTTCTTAAGTTGGTTTTCTAAAAAAGGTTCAGAAAAACATCAAAAATTACTGTTTATATACTAAAACCGCCTAGAAAACCGTCCAAAGTTGAAAATAAAACTTTTTTAAAAGTTAGAGGACCAATGTTATCCGGTTTTAAAGTTGGAGGTTGAAATCCAGACTTTGGCAAAAGTTGGAGGGCCAAAGTTAAACTTTACCCTATAATCTATTAACCCAGATTTTATCTTTAGTGCAAATCTAGAAGGTTTCCACTTTCCAGGGAAAACTTATGTCACGATGACTGTATGGTCAAAGAATAGCCAGATCTAATGGCACCCGTGCATCCGCATGATATTTACAGGTGCGCGATCCTTCTCGCCACCAATCGGTCAGGATTTTTATCTGTTAGATAGATACGTGCCAGCCAGCTCTTAGGATGGTAGGATTTTTTTTTTATATGCCTCTCGTCTGGTACATGGTAGGATCTATTTGATTCAGCTGTAAGCTGTGAAAAACACCGTTTTGAGAAAGTTTTAACATGTTTGGTTGAAACAACAGCTATTAAACCTATCATCTCTTTCAATCTCCCTTAAAACAGCTATGAATTGCCTTTATTTCTATCCATTTTAAAAAGCAGAAAACCAAAAATAGAATCCAGACTCCATAGTGCTACAAAACGTGTACTACGTGAAGGCACCTTCCAGAGGCTGAACCTCAAACTGCCTTACATCTAGCACAGAAAAAAAGGTGTACTACATGAAGGCACCTTCAAGAGGCTGAACCTCAAACTGCCTTACATCTAACAACAACCAAAAATAAGAAAAAAAAAGTACCCGTGAAGGCACCTTCCAGAGGCTGAACTTCAAACTGCCTTACTATCGAGCACTATATACCGCTGGAGAACTCGTAAAAGCTGCACATCAGCACATGCAAATGCCATTCCGCAGCCTAGGCTCCCACGCATGGAACAGCCGAAGTGGAAATAGCGCATCCAAACTAAAAGATCGCCAACCATTCGATAGGACGTCTGCCTTTAACTTTACAAGTTCAGCCTTTCGTTGTGCAGTACTCCTCTAGTTCCACGATACATGTCAACATCACATAACGTCAGGTGACAAAGCAACAGGTCACAAGGCGTGATCCTCTTAGAGCAGCTCCTCCAACGCTACAGGCTGGCTGTTAGCCTGCCTCCACGTTGGCACAGAGAGTCCAGATCACCCACGTTAGTGGTTTCGCAGAGGTGCAGATTAGCCTGCAGAAGCTGCAATCCCTTCACCTGACAAAAGGTTGTGGCACCAAGGCGAATTCGCGTTGTGACCAAAACAGCAGCCTCATCACGCGTTTCCACAGTTTGTGAGCAAAGCCAGTAAGAAAAGGCTGACAAAAGCTGAAGCAACCTTTTATGACAGAACAGCATCTTGCGATGGGAGATTTTCGATCTGAATTGAAGCCTGCCTACATGGCCTATACCTTTTAGCTCAGGCATATGCTTTTGATAGTTCGCCTTGCTGCTGCCCTTAGGAAAATGTTCGCCTTGCTGCTGCCCTTAGGAAAATGTTGTTTAGTACGTCGCGGATTTAGCAACAAGATCTGAATACTGGTCAGGCACGAAAGATTTCACTTTCAATGTTCTCTTGCCATCTTGGCCAGGAGAGTATGCTTTGATGCCAACAACTGCAGGCAAAGCTGGAAAAGATACAAGTATTTGATTAAAAATGTAGCCGTTCTACTTTATTTATGCCCAGAATAAACATAGGGATCTTTTGCATCGGGCCAACTAGGTAAGCAAGTAAAGCTGTGAAACGCAAAACAGAACTTTGAATAGTGTTATGTGATTATGTCAGTATTAACTATAGGGTGCTAACACAGTGCCCAAATGGAATTTTATTGTTTGTTTCCACCACTGTTTTTTTACTACCAGTACAGAGCAGGTTTTAATTTATTGAGTATCAAAAGTCTAGATGCACAAAGCTACTAGTAGCAGTATTAAAATGACAGGCAGTCAGGCAGATGGCATTTTCAAGTACGTATGATGAATTTGCTGTAATATATTTGACCTTAAATTCAGATACAAGTCTTGGTCATGAAAAGAAAGGTCTGCATTGCTGACACATGTGCTAGATTAGTGTACTTACTGTCATTTATAGGCCCATATAGTAATCTTTCACCAAGCCAATGCTCCAAAGGCCTTGAGCGTGTTCTGGTGCTTCTTCTCCCTCCAGATGGCTGCTCAAGGCCAGCATCTAATAATAAAAGTCCATGAAAGAGAAACGTAGGCCATCAGTATCCTTCTGAAAATAACTGTGCTTTAAAAGTACAGAATGTGCAGAAGTAAGACCTCCAAGGATTTTTCTTTGATTCAATTTTTTGGTCTTGTTTGTCCTTTAAGCTCCCTTTTGCCCCTTAGCGTGGTTTGGTGACAGTGTGCTACTCAACACTGTCTGTTGCTGAAAGTCCAAAGAAGCATATGAATGTCAAGCTTCAGAGTAAAACCAATGTTCAAGAAGCCGCTAGGCGGATTCTAGGCGGCGACCCACAGCCTAGAGCCTAGGCTAGCCTAGGCGTTTCAAGGCGTTTTTCTAGGTGATGGCTAATACATTCATAAATACTTGAAAGAAAAGAAAAATAGGAGATCAGTGGTCATGGAATAGGGAGACAGAGAAGAAGGCCCATTTGAATAGGGAGAACAGCCTCTCCCGCATCCCTCTCTACGCCTGCCGCTGCCCCCCCCTCAGTTCTCTCCCTCTCCCGCATCTCTCTTTCTCGCGACCGCATCCAGTACGCGCCCGCTGCCGCCAGTTCCTCTCCCTCCCCCGCATCTTTCTCTCGCGCGCGCCCGCATCTCAGTCCGCGCCCACCGCCGCCAATTCCTCTCCATCTCCCGCAGCTCTCTCAGAGTCCGCACCTGCCGCTGCAGGTTCATCTCCCTCTCCCGCATCTCTGTCCACGCCCACTACCGCCGCCCGCATACGCCCACCGCGCCCGCCGTCCGACTCCGCCCGAGGCTGCTCCTCCCCCACCGGCAACCTCCGCCTGCCTAGGGGCCCGCCTACCCCCGTAGGCTAGGCGGGAACCCCTAGCCTAGAGATTAGTCACGCCTAGGCGGGGAGGAGGCATCGCCTTTTTGAACATTGAGTAAAACACATTCTTAAAAAGGTGTGCAATATCTATGTTTGTTGCTGGCTCCTGTGCTCTTGTCAGTGCATGCAACTTGAATAAAAATAGGGCCCTACACAAGCCTTCCATCTGGCCACACATCTACAAAGTTCGATGTGACTACTCATCCCTCGTTGGCCTGAATAACACATGATTATCATGGTAAACAGAAAAACAATCCTACCTTGGCCACTCCCAGGATATTACTTCTATATAAGATTTTAAGACAAGAATTTCAGTACAGAAACTAATAAGAAGTCTACCTCAATGTTCACATCATCATTATGAGGTTGATTCTCCGAAACCAAATTTGCTTGGGGTATTTCCAGTGTATGGCTAGATTCATCTGTAAAGATAATACACTTCATCACTCCAGACAAAAGAATATAAGCCATTATACAATCGAATACAAAGGTATGTCACCAAGAAAGGGAAAAAAAACAATAAGGCCCAAGTTGGCCAGTTGGCCAGGTGATGATGACCTTCAGCTGTATGTACGCAACTTTCCCCATAAAAGAAACTAAGGGCAAAAGACAACATCTCTAATAAAGGGGTGGTGTCTCCCTTGAAAGCAAGGAAATCCTAGCCCAAAAGAAGGAAAGAAGCAAATATCCAATCATCTTTGCTATTCTTGCTGGCAAGGTTGTTAGGTATAGGATCCAAAACATGCTCTAAAGATGCTGTCGTTGTATAAGATTTAATCTAATGGTACATGGAAGAAATGAAGCATGTAAATGATTGATCAAGCACAACAAAAGCATGATTCTGCTTATTTAAAGACCCCCAAACATATCTAAAACAGCCATGCAGGTATCAGCCTAGCTAAGAACAATCCACAGTCTAATAGCCAAATGCATTACAAGAATCCTCATGGTGCACATGCATTAGAAACTACCCCTTCTGGTTCCAGATGCAAGTCATTTAGCACTTTGACCTGCAATTTCTGCATAACTATATAAGTTTAAACAAAGAAAGTTATATACTATGAAAGTATTTCCCATGATGAATCTAGTAACATCAGCCATCAGTTGTCGATCTTTGTAGCTTTTATATAATATTGATACTGATGAGCCAAGTTAAAAAAGTACCAACTGAATCAGAGGGAGTAACAAAGTATAAATATAAAGTAGACTGAGCAAAAGTAATACCAGCCACTTTTTTGCCCCTCTTTGACTGTTCCTTCATTTTCCCTTCTTGGGCTGCTTGTTGCTTCTCCTGTTTGGTTAAGGACAGTGCATTGCACAAATCAGGTGCCAATTCCTGAAAGTCCAAAGAAGACAAGGATGAAATTTTTGTCTTCTGAGATCAGGCAAACATGAAACTTACCATTTATTTTAATACAGCGTTTTAGTATTTGGGAAAGTCTTTCAAGGTATACTTTGACAATTAATTTCTGTTGCAATATGTTATCAATTACCACAAACCAAGGTTTACTAAAAGGCATGGAAAACAAGATCTGTTGACGCATCTGCAGTGATCTAGACATACATATACTTTGACCAATTGATGGACAAATTTTGGTTTGGAAAATCCTAACACACCCTAGACCCTACACTTGAAAATGGAGGGAGTATTATACAACCAAAAGTGCGACAAAGATTTGCACACAGGATTAAATAACTAGATCTCTGACGGTTGCTGCTTCACCTATGCTCATGTGAATATATGTAAAGGATGCATCAAATGTTCAGATGAGATGTGACCATATTTATGTACCACTAGGTGAACTAAACGTGCTAGCGCATCCCTCAGAAATGAGCATTGCTGCTCAAGTGCTCGCCAATTTTAGTGGTTTGAGTTTATTAACAAATATATTGGCACTTCTCCCTTACCAACTCTTGCCTAGACATGCTAACAGGACAGAATCCCAGAACACTAGTTTGGATTCCTTGTCTAATTTTGCTATTGGGCTGTGAGCAAATATTTCCTTGCCACTCAGGACAGCTAACTTAATCTCCTTCACCATCAAGGATGCTCGTAATACATGATGAAGTGGTAGTTATCTATATAACAGCATGAATAAAAGCTCTTGACTAGGTTATTTAGAGCACCAGTGATTGAAAGACAACAGCATCTAGGGTATATAAGAATCTACCTTAGTGCTTCCACCATGCATCTGAGGCTGATTCACTGGATTAATATCTCCCAGAGGCATCTCCAACGACTGGCTTGACTTATCTGTGGGGAAAAAATATATGCTACAAACCTCAACAAATACATGCTACAAATTTGGCACTCATTGCCAGAACACCAAACAAAGATTTTCTGTCGCTATAAACTGCTGCTATACATTGAAGTACTTGGATTTTTCAGTGAAAATTAAATTAATATATAGATTCATTTAAAAAAAAACCTATTTCTGTGCATAGGTTGAGTTTACTATTTTTATAATCAAGGGTGTGAACGTAATCTAAGAGTCTCTGACATGTGTGGGTGTGGGTATACTTAAGGGTTCTTACCCTTCTCCTTTAATATAACGATGCACACCTCTCTAGCATGTTCAAGAAAATACAGAATAATCTCCATTAAGTATGGAAGACAGCATCCATGCCCTAAACTGACAAATAATTTAAGGCAAGGAACCATAGGTACTATATCATTTATAACATCATACTGAGACATGATATTCTACCACGTGGTGACTGGTGAATATTGTGATAATGTTCATGTCATAGCTTTCTAACAATTTAACCAATGCTAAATACTCCCTCCGTTCCAATATATACGTTGTTTTGGCTTTTCTAGATACACAACTTTTATTACGTATCTAGACATATCATATATCTAGGTGCATAGCAAAAGCTATGTACCTAGAAAAGCCAAAATGACCTATAATTTGGGACAAAGGGTGGGAGCTTATTTCCTTAACATACTCCATTTCAAATTATAAGTCGTTTTGCCTTTTCTCCATACATATTTTTTACTATGTATATAAAATTCTAGACATAGCGTAGATCTAGATGCATAGCAAAAGCTATGTACCTAGAAAAGCCAAAACGACCTATAATGTGGAGCGGCGGGACAGCGAGAGTATGTGCTTCTGTACTGCCTCTTTAAGCAGGGAACAATGTTGGACTTTCTTCTGCTTTAAGGTCTGTTTGTAATGGGTGATTTTTTTTTTATTGTGTGTGTGACTGAGCATTCACATGTGGACTGTACACAGTTGTTTGCCAAGAGGTTGGAGTAGAGAAGGAATTATTCTAAACTTCAGAAAATAACCAATCTAGACTAATACTCCTTCCACATAAAAGATGAAATTCTAGAATAAAGCCAAGTCAAATGATATGAAACTTGACCAAATTTGTATAAAAAGATACTAATATTTATCGTACTAAACAAGTATCATTAGATTTGCCATGAAATATATTTTTATAGTATACCTATTTGGAGTCATACAAGTTGATACTATTTTCTACTCCCTCCATTCCAAATTTTAAGATGTTTTGGCTTTTCTAGATATATTACTTACTATGTATCTACACATAGTGTATATCTAAGTGCATAGCAAAATCTATGTATCTAAAAAAGCCAAAGCATCTTATAATTTGGAATGGAGGGAGTATATAAACTTAATCAAACTTAAGATAATAGAATTGCATCATTTTTGAGACAGTGAGTGCAAAGTTTTAGTATAATGGTTGTGTGGTTTGGATGACCAAAAAGCTGTAATAAATATGTTGTCTTTTCCCAAGTCCTGGGGGAATCTGTTTAGCTGGTATTTTCATAGAAAACAAGTACCTTGTAGAACACCACCCTCTTTCACCACTTCCTGTGCCACGAAACAGGAACCTAATCTCAGGATACACTCGGTAATATATATTTTATAATAATAATTTGTATAGGCACTTACTAGATGTTGAATGCTATCCTCAGCTGCATGTAAAGTCCTATCGATACCATCTGGAGCCGCATGTCTACCTGGTTTACTGACCAATTCTTCTGTCGAGCTGCCCTCCAGATAATGAGAAGAAGCTTCTGTTTCACTAGTAGATCTGCCAATAGTTGGATAGTCTATTGTCACATCATCTTCCTGCAGCGCAAAGTAAATCAAGATATATGCCATAGTCAATGTATCAGAAATTCAGTAATGGAGTTTAGTACAAGCACCTCCACAGAAATATTGCTCCTCCTGCATCCCTCGCTTTCTTTGCCGACTTCTGTGTCTCTGCACAAACCAACTGAGGAACCTCCGGGTTGCCTTTCATATGCATGATCAGGCAAGTATGGTTCAGGATCAAGAATATGGTCTGCTGCTCTGGCACCTAGATTTGGGGTCTCCCAGTCAATTTCACTTCCAGTAAAGTTCTCATCAGTCATCGGAACATCAGAAGAATCATGCACCAATGATGGTTCACCCATCACAGTATCTGGTGAACCTTCAGATTCATCGTCTGTGCATTTAGCATTTGCTGCACCTCCAGGAAATAAATGATTATCCAATTCTGAAATTCGATCCTGGTGAGGCTGAGGCAAAGGACTTTCTGGAGGGTGAACCCTCATTGAACCTTTTTGTTCAGTATTCTTTGTCCCATGTGAACAAGAGAGACTCTTGGGACCTGAAATCTCTTCCTCAGTATTCTTTGTCCCATGTGATGTCTTCTTTAAAAACTTCTTAGGAGCACCACTAAAACTTTGGTTGTCTTGACTTCCTTCATTAAGCGAAACAATTTCCTCCAGAACCTTATTCCAGGAATTAAATTGGCCCACCGGTCTTCTTGAGACATTGGGATTAATAATGCTGGTGTCCCTGGATCGTAAACCATTCGACTGCTCATCGTCATTACTCTCCCTTGATTCATGAGCTTTACCAGAGTCCACTATAGGTGCATCTTTACTGTTCACAGGATCTGCTAGCCCTTGTGTTGGATCTTCACTAGATATGGCACTGCAGGAGAAATCCTGAGAAGGTAGGTTAACAGGTGCCTTCGCTGGGTATATCTCTTTAGGTTGCTCTCCAGGATTGTCATTGAGCATTGAATCTACTTTAGTTTGTTCCACTGTAGCAGGATTAACACTGGTACGTTCTTGCATCTTGTCAGATGAATCAGCAGCATCAATATTTGAAGTCGGTTGACTGACATTCTTCACACTCTCATGATTGGTCAGATGAGAAGGTCTCAAAGTGCAAGTATCAAGTGTATGTGCTTTGTTCGTACTACTATTCTCTTCAAGAATAGCATTGCCCTTGGCTGAAAGACCTCTTTGTGTATCCTTCATAACCTCTGAGGAGACAGGGTCAGATTTGCCAGTAAATCTAATCGTACTCTTTTCTTCAATTCCTAGCTTTCCATCAAAAACTTTTCCAGCAGCCTGTAAGCAAACAAAAACCAGAAACTAATAGCATGAAGTTTCATA
Organism: Bothriochloa decipiens; assembly: GCA_023333625.1. Lineage (NCBI taxonomy): Eukaryota > Viridiplantae > Streptophyta > Magnoliopsida > Poales > Poaceae > Bothriochloa > Bothriochloa decipiens. Next base: position 12,291 of record JALGXP010000557.1, read on the forward strand.
TCAATATATCATACGATTTTCAGCCTTCTAGCATCACTGGTTTTAACTTACTCATTAAAATCAAAGGAAAAGGAGAAATTGTCCATGTCAGTTTCCTTTTTCTCTTCAGAATGATCTGCATTTGAACTGCTGTGCTTCACTTTTTTCTTCTGAGGGCTAGAAAAATCCAGATCAGACATACCCATTTGAAAGGATGGTAATATGTCAAAGGCTCCATCAAGCCCGAAATAATCTCTGGTTAAAGAAATGATTTGTTAGAACCATCATGAACAACGATCAGTTGATCGCATCAAAGGTTGATGGATTCAAGCCTTTCAAAAGATTAACTCACAGATTGCCAAAGCTGAATTTCTGGCTACTCTTTGGAACTGTGAAGTCAATTGTGTCTTTTCCTGATTTTGGTAACTTCCAAGATGAAAGAAAATCATTCCCAAAGTCTTCATCTGCCAACATATAACAAGCATATGTGAGGTCAAATTAGAAAGAAACTGCCATCAACTCATAGCAAAAAAATTGTGGATACTGTTCAAGTATCATAGATTACTTTCCGAAGGAAGTGCTAGTAAGAGTGAAGTATGATGAACATGGCCCTTGTTAGTTTCCAATGAGAAGTCTCGGTTTTAGCAGTATAGTGAACTTTAGGCCATGCAGAGCATATAAACAAGAATAAAGGCCTGAGATGATCTAGTAGACGAGTACTGACATCTCACAAGAGGACATACCAAGGGATGAACTTATATTTTTAGCATCTGCAGTACAGACAGCTCTTTTTCGTGATTCGTCCATACTGTCAACAAACTCAGACCGCATTCAAGGAAAAAGGGGAAATACGTTAGAAACCATCAAATTTATATAAAGACAAGATTATTGTGTTACAATAAATATTATTACATTACCAAATCAATGGATATAGCAAAAAAAAAGAAAAAAAAGAAAAAACACACACACACACACAGAACCCCCTTTAGAACTGGACATTGCATTGATACTAAACTAATCCAGAAGGGGGAGGGAAATCATCTCAGTGATGATGAATAAAACATGTATTGCCAAACAGAACAAAAAAACAGAAGCGAAATAGTTTATCTACTAGTCACAACAAGTTTGGGTCACCTGCCTCCCTCTCTCAGAGATGTTATATTTAATTGACACCATCCAGTAACTAGCTCTAAACATTTATATCAGCGGCACAACAATGGGAGGAACAATGCACCTTAAATTTTAGGGGCTTTGGCATTCATACCCCCAGTTTCAGGGCTTGTGGTGATTTTGCCCCTATTTTTTGAACTTTGTGTTTTTGCCCCTGTTATTTTAACAGCACTTATGCCAAAATACTGACATACACAAACACAAATCATTATCACACAACTTGCATTTAATCATGAAATGTATAAACAACCACCATGATATGAGTACCCACACCCTATGCATCAGGGCACATCTTACAGCTCCCGTAATATAATTTAACAAACACAGAATCCGCCAGCGATGTTAACTTCAAATGCAGGTCCCTCACGATTCAGCACGGGCAGATCCAGTAAAGGGACATGGGTGTACACATGTACAGCCAATAAATTTTGCAAAAACTTCGAAGCCAGGAGGCTTGTCAAATAGCTAGATAGCTTTAGGTTAGGGGAGGGTAGTCGGTGCTCAGCTTGAAGTGAAGGGAAGGGGTGGGAGTACCTGGTGGGTGCTCGTCGCCGGCGAAGAGACCAACTGAAGCCTCAGCAGCTGGCTTAGGGCGGCGGCGGCGGCGGCGGCGGCTGCCCACCAGTCGTCGGAGAGCGAGAGGGGGGAGAGAGGCAGACAGAACGCACGACACGTTATGCAGCGGACGGAAGGGGAATGCACGTTATAGGCAGAAGAGGAGGGGGGGGGCGGAGGGGCCGGGGGGGGCGGGGGGTGCGGGCGGGGCAATGGTAGCGCACCGGAAGAAGGGGGGAAAAAAGTACTTGAGTGGCCTAGTGCCGTGAGAGAGTCGCCTCTGTGCGAAGTCCTATACCCTCTTCTTCAACCTTCTAGTTTCACCGCCGCCGTCACGCCGCCGGCCCCCTGCCTCTTCCCCGGCGAGCTCGCCGGCGGAAAGGCAGGAGGGCCGGTTCCCTCCGTCGTCCATCCCCTCTTTTCCCTTCCTTGTAAAATTCCTAGTGGAATAAGGCCCTCCATGGGTGCTCCGAAGACCTATATCCTCCTCATCCATGTTCTCCTGAAGATAGGCGAACTGCTCGCGACCTTGGTCGCCGACGGCAGTGTCTTCCAATCCGGCAAGGTTGGAGGCGTGCATCTGCACGCTCTCTCGACCTTCTTCGTCTCCGGCGGCGGCTCCCATGGTGCCTGGGCTCGGTTGCATCTCCCGACTAGTGGAGATTGCGCCAGTCTCTGCGTTCGTGGGGACCTTCGAGGCAGTGCAGTCCGCCTCCGCGGCTCCCATCGGCGATGCGAAGGACTACCTGCGCCCTATGACGACCCTACGGCGCGGATAATCTACACCAAACCGGCAGGACACCGACTCGTCGGTGGCCTCCGTCGTCCGCGCGGAGCGGCGGCATCGAGGCAGCGGCGTCACGGCTGCGGCGTCCTTCCCAGCGCGGTGGGTCCCTCTGCCCCTACGTGCCGTGCATGCTGGGGAGACGTGTGTGGTGGAGCTGCGGCCGTCGTGGTTGCCTGTCACCTGCTCCTTCGTGGGGTCCACCAATGCCCAGACCATGCAAGCATTCGGCGGCCACCGCTGCATGCTTCCTTCGGTTGGAAGGCACGCGGACGGTGGTCAACAGGAGGCAAGGGAGCAAACATGGTCTTCATGTTAGAGGATGTGGTGCCCACGTCAAATCTTATCCGGTCATCGTGATAGAGGCCTGCAAATATCGCATTCGGAGCAACCTCTCGTTCTTTATTTTGGGTGTGTTTAGTTCACGAAAATGTCACATCACGTCACCTCAGCGTACTGTAGCATTTTATTTGTATTTGGTAAAAATTGTTCAAACTTTGCGTAACTAGACTCAAAATATTTGTCTCGTAAAGTACAATAAAACTGTGTAATTAGTTTTTAATTTTATCTATATTTAGTACTCCATATATGTGTCGGTATTTTGATATGACGGATGATAGAAATTCTGTATAGTAAATTTTAGAGTGATTTTGGGGAACTAAACACAGCCTTTCCTGTTTTTCGTTTTTTTGTATCATGCAGCTCTGGGTCCTGTTGCCCTCGTATCCATCAAGACAGCTTCTTCTTCGACGTCGAATCGACGACTCTGCCTCTACTTGGGATTTCGGTAACGATATCAATATTATTTTTGATTGTTGGCATATTTATCCTTCGATGGCTCCATCGATCCTCTTTTAACCGTCGCAGTGCGCGGTCAGTCCATTCGGGTGCATGCGTCTCTCACGCCCCTGTGTATACCCCTCGTCGGCCGAAACATCCTACTAGCGACGCTGCTGTTTCTTTTTTTGGTCGCAGGACCTTGATATATCCTGGTCTTCTTTTAGGATCTCTTTGTAATAACGCTGCTTTAATATATATTATATAATGTTGTAAAAAAAACAGAAGGACCCAGAGCAATTATTTGCCAATTTGTTCGTCAATCGATTCAGCTAGACGCTACCGCATGTGGGGATTTTTTTTTCTTTTTAACTCTTTTTAAAAAGAATTTTTAAAAATAACACCCTTGAAATTTTATTTCTAAAACTAACCTGTCTAGCCGCGCTAATCTCCCTGGCGCAGCCAACGCCTATGACGTGCTAGCTCGCTTGGCACGGCTAGCCTGCCACTGTGGCTAGTCAGCTGCGCGCTGACTGGATGATGTGTCATTTCTGTCGTTCCATCACAACCGGCACGGCCTTGCCACGGCACCCCGCCTGGCGCGGCACGGGGATACAGAAAACCGCGGGTGTCTTCCTGTCCCTTCTCCCTTCCTTCTTCCTCCTCAAGACTCCGCGTCGAAGCTAGACGTCGCCACCGACCACCTTGCCGGCCAAAATCGGTTGAGAATCCTCCCAACGTCCTCCCTTCTTCCTCCTCAAGACTCCACGTCGAAGCTAGACGTCGCCACCGACCACCTTGCCGGCCAAAATCGGTTGAGAATCCTCCCAACGTCCTCCCCTAGCGGTAAGGCTAGCTAGGTACTAGTAATTTATGCGCGCCCATACGCGCGACTCATGACCGACGGTGTCGGTGTTCTGACCCTCGAGGGGTTAACACCAACGAGTAATATTGTATCCGCGTGCTCCCTAATCCGGTTGCTGATGCAAGAATGACACAGTGATTTATCCTGGTTCGGGCAAAGAAGGCCCTACGTCCAGCGGGGGGAGGATGGTTCGTGTTATCTTGCACTGAGGTGCTAGTACAGGGGAAAATACAAGCTGGTGTGAGGAGTGAAAGGTGGAGTTGGAGCGTTCGGACGCCTTGCTCTCGACCTTGCACAGGCTCACGGTGACGCTCTGTGATCTAGGGCCTTAATGTTTCTATGCTCTAGATCCTCTCGATTCGAGTTCGGTCCCTCTCTCTAACGCCCTGGCGCCTCCTTTTATAGACGAAGGAGGGGCACAGGTGTACATGTATTTCGAGTTCGCATGACGCTGATGACGTACGACGTTGAGGCTGATCATGTCGGTGCCGCTGTAGTGATGTACGTCGGTATGGGAGGCCCTGCAGCCATCGCATCGGGAGTTGTTGAAGTTCAGCTCGAGGATTCGCTCGGTGAAGTCGAGGGGCGACGGTCGAGGGTCCTGGCCGGAGCCGAGGGAGTCGTGCCGAGGAGGTCGAGCTTCGCTGGATAAGATCGAATCCCGGAAAACACGGAAAACATGTTAGTTTATACGTCTCGAGGCGGTGCGGGTCGTGGCACAGCGCTCGGTATGGCGCAACAGCGCAATATGACTTGCGGGATTCCGGGGCATGGGCGGTAAAAGTAGATTTGACCGCCACGCCTGTAACTGTTACCGTAACTGTGGCCATGCAGTTAGGCGGGGGTAGATAGATCGCATTAAATGCGCTCGGATCCGTACGGGGGAGTTGGTGGCCGAGGGGTGCGCTGTCCTCGAGGGCCGCCCATTCGCCCAGGCGAAGTTACGTCCTCGAGGGCAGGCTCGTTCGCAGGATGAAGTTCCGTCCTCGAGGGGTTGCTCGAATCGTACCCTCGCGTATACAGTACTTGTCCGTTCGGTATCCTCTCGGATGAACAGTACTGGTCCGTTCGGTAATCTCTCGGTGATACAGTACTAGTCCGTTCGGTAGCCTCTCGAGCAGGCTTTGGTTTTGGGCCGTCGTTGTTCGTTCGCGGGCCAGTCCGATACGTCTCAGCCTATGGGCCTTCGTACGTTAGCGCGGGAGATTATCGGAGGGGTCAAGATGCTGATTTTGCGGGGCTTTAGTTTGTTAAGCAAGGGGTCTGGGATACCTGTTTCCAGGGTATCGACAGTAGCCCCTGAGCCCCTGCGCGAGTGATGTCACTCGGGGAGGGGGTCAGGAATTTAGGAATGAGACGTGATTCGGATTTTTTCGCGGGGGGGCGCGCGAGCGACCCCCGCGGGGGTAGCCCCCGAGGCCTCGTAGGAGTCGAAAGACTCCTGTGAGGGCTTTATTTTATATTTAGTTAAAGAGTGCTCGTCCAGTCGGGTATAGGCCTGAACTGGAGTCGTAGCGTTTTACCGAGGGGAGCCCCGGGGGGATTTTTCGACCCTCTTTCGTCGAGGGGCGTCGGACACAGGCGAGCCCCCGAGCCTCGTGCGGCTGGGGCGTTGCTGGCCTCGGCATTCTTCTCACGAGTCCTTTCGATCGGATGTGAGGCGAGAAGCATCGGACTACCCGCGATAGGGCGAGCCGCGAAGTTCTCAGTGAGCTGGTAACGGGAAAATCCAAGCGAGAGCCCGTTCCTCGTTCGATAGAGGTCGGCAGGAGGCCCGGAGGCGGTCTCATTAAAGCAAAACGCAATGGTCCTACGGATTCCGATTCCATTCGATAGGTCTCGGTGGCTCGATGCCTCCCTTCGGGGGGATTCCATAAAGTCCGTAGCGTTTCGCCTTGGATGCGTCCAAAGGGGTCTCGAGAGTTCGTTCTCGAGCAGGGCCTCGTGTTGGCTCCCCCTTGGTCACCCCTGACTCGGGTGCTCGAGGGCGGCTGTCGAACCTTGTTCGTGGGGTCAGCCTTCGCTCCTTCGAGACTTAGGGCCGGAGCCCGATTTTGGTGCTCAAGGGCGGCCGTTAAGCCCTCACTCGAGGACCGGCCTTCGCTCCCCCGAGACTTTGAGATAGGGTCAGAGCCCGTTTTCTCCTCTCGTGGAAATCTTTGTCGACGAGTAATCATTCTCTTTCGGCGCTCAAGGGCGGTCGTTAAGCCCTCACTCGAGGACCGGCCTTCGCTCCCTTGAGACTTCGGGGTGGGGTCAGAGCCCGCTCTTTTACGGTGCTCAAGGGCGGTCGTTAAGCCCTCACACGAGGACCGGCCTTCGCTCCCTCGAGACTTCGAGGCGGGGTCGGAGCCCGCTTTTTTTTTGCGGTGTTCAAGGGCGGTCGTTAAGCCCTCACACGAGGACCGGCCTTCGCTCCCTCGAGACTTCAAGGCGGGGTCGGAGCCCGCTCTTTTGCGGTGCTCAAGGGCGGTCGTTAAGCCCTCACTCGAGGATCGGCCTTCGCTCCCTCGAGACTTCGAGGCGGGGTCGAAGCCCGCTCTTTTGCGGTGCTCAAGGGCGGCCGTTAAGCCCTCACACGAGGACCGGCCTTCGCTCCCTTGAGACTTCGAGGTGCGTTTTACCTTATGTAGAAAACTCTGTCAGCAAGTGACGGTTCTTTTTTCTTACCGTTGGGCACGCCTTTTGAGGAGAAAGGCTTAGCAGTGCGATCGCGGCGGGCCCGAGCAACAGCTCTCTGTCAGAGGTGTGACGCGTGCGTCCGGTCGAGGGGCGAAGGGAGAACGGTCAGGTAAACGCATTAATTGCGGGAAGTTACCTTTTCCCTGCCGCCGGGCTCCGCCCGTTGCTCTTTCCAAGTATAAAAACGGATGGGGGACAGGCGTTCGCTCCCACCTTTGCCATTCTGCCGAGCTCCGCCTTTCCTGCGCACGTGAGGATAAAATCTTAGAGCGAGAAGTCATGATTGGGAACCTTCCTGGTCGACCGTCTGCCGAGGAGATTCGTGCTGTTGTTGCCGCCGCCGCGCCCACCGAGCAGATCTGTGCCGCCGCCGCCACCATGGTCCCAGTCCTCCAGCCTGCCGAGCCCTGGCGCCCGTCGACCGTGACGCGGCAGAGGCTGACCGAGCTGGTGAGAGAAGGACTTCTCCGCCCCGTCACGGATTCGAATCGGCCGGAGTGGATTGCGCCGCCCAGGGACCACGAAGAGCCAAATCCGCCGGAGGGGTATGTGGTGAGCTTCCTCAAGTTCCATCGGCACGGGTTCGGCGTTCCCCCAAGTGAGTTCATGCGGGGGCTGACGAACTACTACGGCGCCGAGCTCCACCATTTCTCCCCCAACGCCATCTCCAACGCCGCCATCTTCGCGGCCGTCTGCGAGGGCTATCTCGGAATGGAGCCACATTGGGAGCTATGGCTCCACCTCTACAAGGGGGAGTGGTTCGCCTCCCCGGTGTCGGTCGGAGTAAGGCGAATCGTCAGAGCGGGTTGCCTCAACTTCGCGTTGAAGACCGGGAGGTCGGAGGAGCCACGCGAGTACATCCCCACTGGGTTGGCGACTAACCACTCCCGGTGGGACGAGCAGTGGTTCTATCTTCGCAACGACGGCAGCTATCTCCCGCCGTACACCGGGCGGCTCATCGCCGAGCGTCCATACAATTGGCTGTTCGGTGTCGCGGGAGACCTTCAGCGTCGACTTCACCCCCTTGTCGTCGTGATGAGGACCCTTCGAGAAGCGGGCCTGACGGCGGGGATGGTCGCCTCGGCCTTTCACAGTCGACGGGTGCTCCCTCTGATGGAGCGCCCGTTGCGGTTGGATGAGATGCTCCCCTCGGCGGCGCCCGAGCTTCTCAGGAGGTGCCGGATGTCCGGCGAGAGGCCGTCCGCCTCGGAAGTCGTCGCGTGGGTAAAGGGGATGGTGTCTGGCTCGTTCAAGGTGGAAGACGTCAACCGTCTCCCCATGCGGCCGGAGGAGGGTTGCCTCGACCTGGTGAGTGCCCCGGCTCGTGCCCTTCGAGTTCTCCCCCCTCCTCCCCTTTCTTATGTCCCTATGACTAAATGTCTTTGCGCAGGGGAGAATCGACTACCGGAGATCAAGGCCTCCACTGAGGGAGGACGTTCCCGATCGTCAGGTAAGACACTTCACCGCCCAGCAAGAGAAGCGGAGTAAGGACGAGGAGGAGAAAAAGAAAGCCAAGAAGCTCCGGGAGCGCGAAAGGCTCGCGAAGCGCCGCGCTGAGCAGAGGCGCGACGGGCTCCCGGAGGAGGAGTCTCCCTCGTCCGAGGGAGATGAAGATGATGATGATGACAGTGATGACGTCGAGGGGGTGGAGGGGTGCCTCGATCGCATCCTGCCGGAATCCTCCCATGCTGACCGCCCCTTCGTGCAGGAGGAGGTGGCGGAGCAGCGTGCCCCTCAGTCGGCGACGTCGGCCTCGGAGCGTCGGCCGAGGCCTCACCTCGAGGGGGATCACCCTCCTCGCGTCGTACTCGAGGCGGGAGCCCACCCACTTCGATCCAGGAGACCCGGTCCCGGTCGTCGGCGCGCGCGGAGCAGAGGCGTGCCCAGGAGGCCCCGTCGAAGCAGGGAAGCGCGGCGACCCCACCGACGGCCCCGAGCAGCCCCAGCCCTGCGAAGGGCTCGGCTTCGGGAGGGGTCTCGAAATCTGCGGGCAGTTCGAGGGGTGCCCGAAAGGCATCTATACCCTTTGGGTAAGTGCCGTTGAATCCTTTTGTTTTCGTTACGTCTTCTTTGTGCGCTTTAATAAACTTTTTTGCCGTTCTGCTTTCCATTCAGGCCCAAGCGCCAGATCGAGGAGGCGTCTCTTGCGCCGGCCAAGTGGCTCAAGATGGATGCAGCCTCGAAGACGGAGGCCCCGGCTACAGGTGCGTCGTCGTGGCCCTTGGCCCCGTGGGAAGCCAAGTGGTTGTCCTCTGCCCTTGGTGCTATGGCGCGCGGTAGGCTGACGGGTTCCACTCCTGCTGCAGGGTCGAGCGTCCCGGGGGCCGCGGCGGGTGGCGACTCCGTGCCTGGGAGGACGCATGAGGGAGGGAGCGCCTCCTTGACGTCACCGCCTGTGGCCCTCGAGCTCGACCCGGCACCAGGAGGCGGCGCCCCGACGTCGGGGGCTTCCGTTCCTGGTGGTCCGGAGGCTTCGATCCCCGCACCCAAGGCGGGAGCCCCCGAGGGCCACGAGCCGGGAGAGGAGGTCGTCGTCATGGACCTCGAGGGTGAGGAGACCTCGACCCATCCCCCCTCGACGGGAGAGCGACGGCCCTGGCCGGCGGGGCTGCGCGAGCTCGAGGCCCGGAGGGAGCAGGAGCAGGGGGCCCTGCAGCAAGCGGAGCTGCCACGGCCGCAGCAGGAGGAGGAGAAAGCTGGGGACCAGCCCCAGCATCAGCGGGCGCAGCAGCCGCCCGAGACGTCTGAGGCGGAAGCGACTTCCGGACTGCCCAAACAATGGGTGTCCGTGATTACTTTGGACGAGTTGCTGTCCGAACAAGAAACAGCGTCAAAGGCGTCGACGGTCCCACGGCTGCCGGGGGCGCAACCGGAGGATGCCTTGGTACCGAGCCCGGCGGAAGACGCGCCGACGGAGGTCCCACCGGCGCTACAAGCCATGGCGTTGGGTGAAGCGACGGCCTCCACTCCTCCGCTGCCCCCGACGGCGCCGGAAGCAGCACCGGATCAGGCGCCGCAACCGTCGACGGAGCAGCCGAAGGAGACGGTGGCTGTCGGCGTGCTGAGGAGGTCGACGTCAGACCCCGGGCTGAGGGGTGCCCGCGCCGCGTCAGAGTTCCACATCCCGGGGGAGTTGGCCATGGGTTACGGCGTTTTGGGCGATGTGGTGGAGGAGATTGAGTCCTTGGCGCGAGCCAAGGTCAAGACGGTCCTCCCGAATTGGGGCAAGGAGCGCGTCGTGCTCCGGGAACTCGGCGATTCCAGCACTCCGGGGATCGAGATGAACGACCCGGCGGAGGTCAAGTGCTGGGAGGAGGCCGAGCGGTCCCGGGCGTGGCTGCGGCACTTGCTGAAACTGAGCGTCGAGCTCGCCGAAGGCCTTGACCGAAACCTCGCAGTGAGTCTTAGTGTTTGACCGTATGCAGTTTTTTTAAGTTCTTTTGTATGGGATGCCTTAACCCTCGACTTCTTGTCCCCAGGAGGCGCGGAGGCGATCCTACTCCAAGTCAGACTTCCTCCACGAAACGCACAACAGCCGGGAGGAAGTGCTTCGCCAACTCGAGGCCGGCGGCACTGCGCAGAGCAGGGTGGCCGAGCTCGAGGAGGAGCTGAAGCAGATGAGGGAGGAGGCCGCCAAGGCCAAAGAGGAGGTCGCCCGGGCGAAGGTGGACTCCGACGCCGCTCGAGGGGAAGCCGCCCGCCTCGAGGGGGAGCTCGAGCGTGCCAGGGAGGAGGCTGACGCGGCAAAGGCCGAATCGGAGAAGGCCAGGGTCGAGAGTGTCCGAGCCCAGGAGCGCGTCGAGCTGCTCATGGCGGAGGCTCAGAGCTCCGTGGAGCGCATCCGTTCGCTCGAGGCCAGCTTCGCTGAAGTCTCCGCCACGCGCAACGCCCTCTCCGCCTTGGTCCAGGAGGAGAAGAGCCGTGCCGCCGACCTGGAAACCCGGCTCGGGGCAATGAAGGCCACCCTCCAGGACAAGGAACAGGCCATCATCCTAGCTGGTGGCGCCCTCGAGACCCTCCGCTTTGAGAAGACGGAGGTGACCCGAGCTTTCAAAGAGGCCCAGCGGGAGCGGGACGAGGCTCGGGGGGAGCGTGACGCCGTGCTGGGGGATCGCAACGCCCTCGAGACTCGTTGTGCTGGTGAGTTCCTCAAAGGGTTTTTGATCTTTGTTCTTTCCGTATGGTTTATCAAATTCTTGCTTTGTGTTTCAGGCATCGAGTCCGAGCTGCTTGCGACCCAGGACGCCGCCAAGGGGCTGCAGGAGAGCCTTGCGGCGGAGGGGGCGCTTCTTGGTCGGCTCCGGGTTGCCCTCGATGGGCTCTGCGTCCTGTGGGAGGTCGGGCCCATCGAGGGTGCCGAAGAAGACATCCCGGGTGCCGCGCTCATGGACCGGATCTACTACCTCGACGCCACCCTTCGCGATCGCGTGCGGGAGACGCTTCACACTGGCGTGAAGCGGGCGCTTGCGGTGGTCTCCTCCGGCTTCATTTTTGATATGAACGTGGTGGCCCAAGGCTTTGTTCCTGACATCTTGAAGACCGACGCCGAGAATGAGGAGCGCTGCCGAGGGCTCATCAACGACGCCGAGAGGCCGGGGGGAGAGCTAGCGAAGTTATTCGAGGGTGAAGTCCTCCCCCCGCGGATGGAGGGTACCACGTCGAGGAGGGCGGTGACGGGGCAAGCCTGTAGGGCAAGACTGGGCAAGGGTGCCCATGTAATGAATTAATTTTTTGTAAATTATATTCAATGTGGCTTCGAAAGCCCCTTTTTGAACATGAATGCATCTATCGTAATGCGATTTGTCGTTTTACTTTCGAACCTTTTCTGCTTTCTTCTCACCTAGACTTTGCTTTTTTGACTAAGTTTTTGACGCAAGCACGTATCCCTCGAGGGGGAGCGAGTGGAGGTACCATAGCCCGGGGGCGTAGGAGAGCTCCGGCTCGACAGCCCTCGACCCCAAGGGAGTTCGAGGCACTTTCTACTTAGTCGCGAAGCGTATCGAGGTGTGAGAAAGAAGAAGCGCTCGAGTTTTGCTCGCCTCACTTTTGCTTTCCGACTGAGCGTTCGACGTGAACTCGTATCCCTCGAGGGGGGAGCGAGTGGAGGTACCGTAGCCTGGAAGCGTAGGAGAGCTCCGGCTCGACAGCCCTCGACCCCTAGGGATTCCGAGGCGTTGTCAACTTAGTTGGGAAGCAAAAAGAGGGGGGCGTGCGAAAAAATCGTTCGTATTTTTAGGAACTTAGGGGTTCCCCCCCACCCCCCCCGTTAGCCCCCGAGGGAGGCTCGACTCTGGTGAGACAGGGTCGAGGCTACCTCTTGCATGTACAATAACGAGTTTGAACTTATAATCGAAAGTAGTCCTTATATTTGTCATGCGGAAATGTACAAGACATACAAGAATGTACAAGGGCACTGGTGCCCTAAGGGTAGAAACGACGTAGCTGTTCGATGTTCCACGCGTTGGTGAGGATTTCGCCTTTGTCGTTAGCGAGCTTGTACGTCCCGGGCTTTAGCACCTCAGCTACGGCGTATGGACCTTCCCATGGCGGCGTCAGCTTGTGACGTCCTTTGTTGCTCTGTCGTCGACGTAGGACGAGGTCTCCAACTTGGAGGTCCCTCGGGCGCACGTGCTTGTCGTGGTAGCGTCGAAGTTTTTGCTGATACCTCGCGGAGTGAAGCAGCGCCATGTCTCGAGCCTCCTCGACCTGGTCGACGGCGTTTGCGAGGGCTTCTTCGTTGGTTTGCTCGTTGTACGCCTTTAGTCGAGGGGAACCATACTCGAGGTCAGTGGGGAGGACGGCCTCGGACCCATAGACCAAGAAGAATGGGGTGAACCCCGTGGCTCGACTAGGTGTTGTCCTTAAGCTCCATAGGACCGACGGCAACTCCGCGGCCCATTTTTTTTTGTGCTTGCCGAGGCGTTTGAGGATCCTTGGCTTGAGGCCCTGCAAAATCATGCCATTGGCGCGCTCGACCTGGCTGTTAGTTCGAGGATGTGCAACCGTGGACCAATTCACACGGATGTGATGGCGATCGTAAAAATCCAAGAACTTCTTGCCGGTGAATTGCGTGCCGTTGTCGGTGATGATGACGTTTGGGACCCCGAAGCGATGGATGATGTCGGTGAAGAACTCGACCGCCCGTTCGGAGCGGATGTTGCTGATGGGCCAGGCCTCGATCCATTTGGTAAACTTATCGATGGCAACGAGCAGGTGCGTGTACCCTTTGGTTGTCCTTTTGAGAGGCCCCACAAGATCGAGCCCCCAGACCGCAAACGGCCAGGTGATGGGGATCATTTGTAGGGCGTGAGCTAGGAGGTGCGTCTGCTTGGCGTAGAATTGACACCCTTTGCACGAGCGGACGATGTTCGTGGCGTCGAAAACGGCGGTCGGCCAGTAGAAACCCTGTCGAAAAGCATTGCCTACGAGGGTCCTTGGTGCTGCGTGGTGGCCGCAGGCCCCTGAGTGTATGTCCTCGAGGAGCCTCCTGCCTTCCTCGATGGTAATGCAGCGCTGAAGAACGCCCGAAGGGCTTCGCCTGTAGAGTTCCTTGCCGTCACCGTAGATGACGTAGGACTTGGCCCGTCGCGCGATCCGTCAAGCTTCGGTTCGGTCCTCCGGAAGTTCTCCCCGAATGAGGCAGTTGAGTAAAGGGGCTCGCTAATCCGGTGGCGGGTTCGACGGAGGAGATGTTTCCTAGATCTCCATAACCTGGGCCCCGGTCGAGGGGGCCCCGATCGAGGTCATGGGGTGGGGCTTCGAGGGCGTAGAGCAAGCCCCCGAGCCCAAATCGACGGAGGGCTCGAAGAGGTCCCTCGAGAACACGTCCGGAGGGACCGTACCTCGAGTCGACGCGATTTTCGCGAGCTCATCCGCGGCTTCGTTGTATCGTCGAGCGATATGACTAAGCTCGAGGCCGTGGAATTTGTCTTCCAACTTGCGCACTTCGTTGCAGTATGCTTCCATCTTGGCGTCGTGGCAGCTCGAGGCCTTCATCACTTGGTCGATGATTAGCTGCGAGTCACCTCGAACGTCAAGGCGTCGGACCCCGAGTTCAAGGGCGATTCGTAATCCGGCGACAAGTGCCTCGTACTCCGTGACGTTGTTAGAAGCGACAAAGTGGATGCGAATGACGTAGCGCATGTGGACTCCGAGGGGTGAAATGAAGAGCAAGCCCGCGCCTGCTCCTGTCTTCATGAGCGACCCGTCGAAGTACATCGTCCACAGCTCGGCTTGAATTTGGACTGGTGGCAACTGAGTGTCGGTCCACTCGGCGACGAAATCTGCCAGCACTTGAGACTTGATGGCCTTCCGTGGTGCGTAGGTGATGGTCTCGCCCATCAGCTCGACCGACCACTTGGCAATCCTTCCAGTGGCCTCCCGGTTATGGATGATCTCCCCCAAGGGGAACGAGGATACCACAGTAACCGGGTGGCCGAGGAAGTAATGTTGGAGCTTGCGACGCGTAAGGACGATGGCGTAGAGCAGCTTCTGCACCTGTGGGTAGCGGATTTTCGTTTCCGAAAGCACCTCGCTGACAAAGTAAACCGGCCGCTGGACTGGCAAGGCGCGTCCTTCCTCTTGCCTCTCCACCACTATGGCCGCGCTGACCACCTGGGTGGTTGCGGCGACATAGAGGAGGAGGGGCTCAGGCGGTTCAGTCGCCGTTGCTGGTCGAGGAGGGACAAGGATCGGAGTGGACGTTAGCTTGGCTTTGAGTTCGTCGAGGGCCCCCTCGGCCTCTGCGGTCCACGTAAATTGCTCAGATTTTTTCAAGAGACGGTACAGAGGCATGGCCTTCTCCCCCAGACGTGAGATGAAGCGGCTGAGGGCCGCGAGACAGCCCGTGACCCTCTGCACGCCCTTGAGATCCCGAATCGGCCCCATTCGCGTGATGGCCGCCACCTTCTCAGGGTTGGCCTCGATCCCGCGTTGGGAGACGATGTATCCGAGGAGCATGCCCCGAGGCACTCCAAAAACACATTTCTCGAGATTGAGTTTTATGTTTTTGGCTCGAAGGCACCCGAACGCGATTTCGAGGTCTCGGATGAGGTTGTCCGCTTTTTTGGACTTGACCATGATGTCATCGACGTAGGCTTCGACCGTGTCGCCTATGTGTTCGCCGAAGACATGGAGCATACACCGCTGATACGTTGCCCCGGCGTTTCGGAGGCCGAAGGGCATTGTCACGTAGCAGTACATGCCAAAAGGTGTGATGAAGGAAGTCGCGAGCTGGTCGGACTCTTTCATCTTAATTTGGTGGTAGCCGGAGTAAGCATCGAGGAACGAGAGGGTTTCACACCCCGCGGTAGAGTCGACAATTTGATCAATGCGTGGTAAAGGAAACGGAACTTTGGGACATGCTTTGTTTAAACTAGTATAGTCAATACACATCCGCATCTTTCCATCCTTTTTCTTAACTAACACGGGATTAGCTAACCATTCGGGGTGATGAACCTCCTTGATGAATCCAGCCGCCAAAAGCTTGTGTACCTCCTCGCCGATGATCCTGCGCTTCTCCTCGTCGAAGCGGCGCAGGCGTTGCTTCACCGGTCTGGACCCGGCCCGGATTTCCAAGGCGTGCTCGGCGACTTCCCTCGGTATGCCCGGCATATCCGAGGGACTCCACGCAAACATATCGGCGTTGGCGCGGAGAAAGTCGACGAGCACGACTTTCTATTTGTCCTCGAGGTCGGCGCTGATCGTTAGCACCTTCTCGCATGGGCAGCTCGGGTCGAGGGGGACTTTCTTGGTGTCTTGTGCCGGCTCGAAGTTGCCGGCGTGTCGCTTGGGATCTGGCATCTCGTCGGCGAGGTGCTCGAGGGTCGCGGCTATCATGGCGTTTTGCTCGACGGCCTCCCCATATTCGACGCATTCGACATCGTAGTCGTACGCGTGCTCGTAGGAGGAGGCGACAGTGATGATGCCTTTGGGTCCTGGCATCTTGAGCTTGAGGTAGGTGTAGTTCGGGATCGCCATGAACTGCGCGTAGCCCGGTCGGCCGATGATGGCGTGATACGTTCCGTGAAACCCGACCACCTCGAAGGTGAGGGTCTCTTTCCTGAAGTTGGCAGGGGTGCCAAAACAGACAGGGAGTTCGATACGGCCGACGGGGAAAGCCTTCTTCCCTGGCACGACGCCATGGAACCCCCCGGCACTGGGTCAGAGTTGGTGCCTGCTGACCCCTAGGAGGTCGAGGGTCTCGAGGTAGATGACATTCAGGCTGCTGCCGCCGTCCATGAGGACCTTCGAGAGGCGGGTGTTGATGATGATCGGGTCGAGCGGATAGGCCCCGGGGTTGGGGACTCGATCCGGATGATCATCGCGGTCGAACGTGATGGGCGCATCAGACCAGTCGAGGTAGTGAGGTGTCGCGACACGAGCGGAGAAGACCTCTCGACGCTCCCGCTTACGCTGTCGGGGCGTGAGCTGGGTCGAGGGCCCCCCGTAGATCATGTAGCAGTCATAGACTTCGGGGAATTTTCCGTCTTCCCCGTTGTCTCCCTCGTCGCCGCCTTGGTCTTTCTTGTCGTCACCTTTCTTCACACCCACTTGTTCGAAGTGCCTTCGAAGCATGCGGCAGTCCTTAAGCTTGTGCTTTGCCCCGTCCTTATGGTAAGGACAGGGCTCCTCGAGCATCTTGTCGAAGATGGCGCCCTCGGGGGGCGCGGGGGGACCTCGAGGTCTTTTGCGTTCGGTTGCAGCGACGAGATCATCTTCTGCAGCCTCCCGCTTGCCTTGTTGATTTTTCTTCTTCTTGTTATTTCTCTTCGACCCTTTGCTCGAGCCTCCTACGTTGTCGGCTACCGGCATTTTTCCCTTGTCCTTCACGTCGCTGAAGAAGGCGCCGACGGCCTCCTCGCCGGCCGCGTAGTTGGCGACCACATCCATAAGCTCGTCGACGGTGTCGGGGCGGTTACGCCCTAACTCGCGAACTAGGTCCTTGCAGGTTGTACCCACAACAAACGCTAGAACGACGTCGAGGTCGGAGATGTGGGGCAGCTCGGTGCGGAGCTTGGAGAATCGTCGAGCAAAGTCGCGGAGAGACTCCCCTGGCTTTTGCTTGCAGTTGCGCAGTTCCCAGGAGTTTCCGGGACGCACGTAGGTACCTTTGAAATTCCCCTCGAAGATACGGACA
>JALGXP010000558.1:0-29236 GCA_023333625.1 Bothriochloa decipiens
TTCAGGATTGGCTTTGGACAGCAGGTAACTTCATATTTTTTTTTTTTTGTGTTTATGTCATTTCAGCTAACCTATGGTGCTGTCTAAATACTCACTCGATGGTGTAGGAAATAATTAGGGCGGATGACGAGAAGCTGCAGGCTTTGAAGGCTCAACTCCGTGTGAAGGCACACAATGCAGGAAGTAGCTTTGTTCTTTGTTTGGAGTTACTGAAAATATTTAAAAATGCTGTTATTAATTTATAGAGGGAACATCCTGTTACCTTGTGAGGTAATGATGACTGAATTTTAAGAATGTGATGACTGAATGTTTATCTTTTTTTTTTCATAACTGAAATCTATTAGTGGTGCATGTTGTTGTAGTTCTGCATATTCTGAATTGTAAACATGGATGTTTTGTAACTTGTTGAATTATTGATCATGATGCCATAAAACTTGCTTGAAATGCCTCATTTTGTGAATCGGTTCTTGGCCTTACATATGCTTCAACATGCCTTGTAGTCGATATGTGACATTCTGTGTCAATTCCTCAATTTTTTTTATGTGCGCATGCACTGCACAGAGTGATTATCTTTTTTTTTCTCCATAATGGGACGACTCAACTTAGTGATGATTGAAAAATTTTGGATGTTTAATTTGTATTTTCTCAAATGTCAATTTAGCATTAGCACGGATAATATACCATTAAAGTTATAAAAAATTATCCACCACAAGCGGACACAAGTAATTGCAGATTACAGTATAAAAAACCCGCAAGATTACACACCGCACTAGTTCGTTTCTGTTCTTTCTCATTACTGTTCCCCGCCGTGCATAGATAGGCTCGCCGCGCGCTTCCAGCCCCACCGCTGTGCGCCGCCGCTCCCGGCCCGGCCGGGACTTAGCCGGCGCTCCCGGCCCCTTCCGCGCGCGCGAGACCGACGCACGCCGCTGCCTGCCGCATTATGTTCCGGCCATTCCTCTCCCCTCACCATTCTGCCGCCTCCCGTGTGGTGCGAGATCGAGGCGCTACCGTGGAAGGGCCGCGGACAGTGCGGAAACAACCCAGACTGCGAGTGCCTTGGCGCCGAGCTCCGCCGGATGGCGCCGCCAACCGGCCAAGCCGAGCTGCTCTTCCGGCGACCGGTGTGGCTGCCCTGTTGCTAAGCTCGACGGATGGGGCGCTTCCCCAAGATCAAGCGGGGCAACAAGAAGTGAGTGATGATTGTACTGCTTGTAGGATTTTTGTTGAGATTGTTGGTGTTTCATTCTCATATATGTTGTCCTGGCCTAGAATGCATCTTAATTTCTTTTCAGTGCCTTGAAATATCTATCTATTTTATTTATTGGTGTTTGGGCTAATAAAGAGGTAAACTGGTGAGTCATTTCTGGATGACTGAAGTGCGTAGCTTACAATCCACTCGAGTTGGTCTTTCAAAATGAAAAACAAAACCACTAGAGGAACGTTAGTTGGAAACTTGCGAGCCTTATTGTAAGCTGGTGTCCCCAGTAGAAACTTGTGGACTCGTTAAGCTTTCTATAAAGGGCAATGCATTTGATCTAAAAATAAAAAACAATTAGAAATTAGTTAGACAGTTCTTTATGCCTTGGAAGCCACAGCTGAATGAGAAAATAATTAACTATAGAATGCAGCTACATCGCAATCTCTGCAACAGTATTTGTTAATTAACTATAGAATGCTACTACATCGCAATCTCTGCAACAGTGTTTGATGAGTTGACTGACCATCGCCTAGCCTCAGTGTTTCGACTTTTTGATTGAGAATAAAAAATTTAGAGCCCACCTTAAATCTTTCACCAGACTTCATCTCAGTTGTGTATAGCAGGTTGAGCCCCATTACTGTTAAATTGCATTATACTTTTCTGAGTTTCTCCAGCTGGTTTGAATAATGCTCACCTCTGGTCTTCTTAAATCAAATCATCCCTGGCCAAAATTCCATGCATCTCTATTATCACCTTGACTTTATCAAAAGGTTTGAGTAAATGCCTCCTGAATGGCAACAATTTTCGCACAAACATCTTGCATTCCTGGTCTATCTTTTGGTGATTCCAGGGAGCACATCAGGCCAATTTCAACGAATGGTATGATATAGTTCTGCATGCATAGACTACAAACAACTTTATCCTCCTCATTTTGCATTTGGGGGTCTAAAATCTCATTGATTTTATCAGGGAATGCTATTTCCACACACTTGTGAAGGCTGAGGTCGTCGCCAAATAATTCGTCAGTTGGTCGCTTTGCTGTGAGCAATTCTAATAGGAGGAGCACCCCAAAACCATAAACATCACCACCTGTTGAGATTTTGCATCCCATCCCATACTCTGTGAAATAGACGCACACAACAATGCACATAGAAAAATTAAGAAAAAAAAATGAGCGTACCCAGTGCCGTAGGCTCCCGCACTGCGGGGTCTGGGGAAGAGAAAATAGCCAGCAGCCATCCCTGCACAAATGTATAGAGGCTGGGGCTTAAACCCTGGACCTTTTGGTCACAGGCGGTAAAGCTCTACCCCTTGCACCGGGGCCGCCCTTCACATAGAAAAATTAAGAACCTAACCAAAAAATAATAAGAGGTCAGAGATAATAAGTTTATAGTCCTCCTAATTTAGGAGCCATACGGCATAGTGACTTACCAGGTGCGATATACCCAATGGTTCCTGAAGCACCAACCAAGCCTTGTGGACTGCTACTAATAAGACTTGAAGAGAGAAACTTCGCTGATCCAAAGTCACCAAGGCGTGAGGTCATGTCATAATCCAAAAGAACATTGCTAGGCTTCAAATCACAGTGAATCAGTGGAGGTATCAATTGGTTGTGCAGACAGTCAAGAGCAGAAGCCACATCTGCAGCGATACTAATCTGTTGACCTAAACTTAACACCTTCCTTGGTCCACCCTGATGTAGACTTGGGTGTATCCACATGTCTAGGCTACCATTTGGCATGAACTCATATACTAGAGCTTTGAATTCATTGTTCTCAAAATCTACTGTTGAGCACAAGGTGATTGCTTGAATTAGATTGCGATGGCGGATATGCTTCAAGACTTCACACTCATTGAAACAGCTATTAAGTTAACCTTACTCATCAAGATGAAATACCTTGATGGCGTATGTTGCGATGAAACATCTACTGTAGAGATGCGTATGTTGCGATGGTGTTGTGGGCACACAAGGAGGGATAGAGTCCGGAACGACGATATTCGGGATAGGGTTGGGGTGACACCAATTGAGGAAAAATTGATTCAACACTGGTTGAGATGGTTTGGCCATGTCCAACGGAGGCCACCTGAGGCGCCGGTGCGTAGTGGGGTTCTAAAGCGGGTCGATAATGTAAAGAACGGTAGAGGTCGACCTAAACTGACTTGGAACGAGTCGGTTAAGAGAGACCTTAAGAAGTGGAATATCCCTAAGGATTTAGCTATGGATAGGAGCGCTTGGAGACTAGCAATTAACGTGCCTGAACCGTAATCCTTTTTTTCTTGTACCCTCTATGTGTCCTTTGTTTCCTGATCTCTTTTGGATTTCATCTCTAGCCTACCCCAACTTGCTTGGGACAACAGGCGTTGTTGTTGTTTTAATGAATGAGATTTTCTCTTTCAAAAAAATGTTATTCTTACAAAGTTATATAATCTAGGGTAAAGGCCAACTTTGGCCCTCCAACTCTTGCCAAAATTCAGATTTCAACCTCAAACTTCAACAAAAATTTAGCCTGTTTTATGCCATTACCATCCTTTTGTTATTCACTCTATCAACTAACAGAATATCAAGATTTTTAGAGCCCTCTATATACCCCTTCCTTACTTCTTAAGTTGGTTTTCTAAAAAAGGTTCAGAAAAACATCAAAAATTACTGTTTATATACTAAAACCGCCTAGAAAACCGTCCAAAGTTGAAAATAAAACTTTTTTAAAAGTTAGAGGACCAATGTTATCCGGTTTTAAAGTTGGAGGTTGAAATCCAGACTTTGGCAAAAGTTGGAGGGCCAAAGTTAAACTTTACCCTATAATCTATTAACCCAGATTTTATCTTTAGTGCAAATCTAGAAGGTTTCCACTTTCCAGGGAAAACTTATGTCACGATGACTGTATGGTCAAAGAATAGCCAGATCTAATGGCACCCGTGCATCCGCATGATATTTACAGGTGCGCGATCCTTCTCGCCACCAATCGGTCAGGATTTTTATCTGTTAGATAGATACGTGCCAGCCAGCTCTTAGGATGGTAGGATTTTTTTTTTATATGCCTCTCGTCTGGTACATGGTAGGATCTATTTGATTCAGCTGTAAGCTGTGAAAAACACCGTTTTGAGAAAGTTTTAACATGTTTGGTTGAAACAACAGCTATTAAACCTATCATCTCTTTCAATCTCCCTTAAAACAGCTATGAATTGCCTTTATTTCTATCCATTTTAAAAAGCAGAAAACCAAAAATAGAATCCAGACTCCATAGTGCTACAAAACGTGTACTACGTGAAGGCACCTTCCAGAGGCTGAACCTCAAACTGCCTTACATCTAGCACAGAAAAAAAGGTGTACTACATGAAGGCACCTTCAAGAGGCTGAACCTCAAACTGCCTTACATCTAACAACAACCAAAAATAAGAAAAAAAAAGTACCCGTGAAGGCACCTTCCAGAGGCTGAACTTCAAACTGCCTTACTATCGAGCACTATATACCGCTGGAGAACTCGTAAAAGCTGCACATCAGCACATGCAAATGCCATTCCGCAGCCTAGGCTCCCACGCATGGAACAGCCGAAGTGGAAATAGCGCATCCAAACTAAAAGATCGCCAACCATTCGATAGGACGTCTGCCTTTAACTTTACAAGTTCAGCCTTTCGTTGTGCAGTACTCCTCTAGTTCCACGATACATGTCAACATCACATAACGTCAGGTGACAAAGCAACAGGTCACAAGGCGTGATCCTCTTAGAGCAGCTCCTCCAACGCTACAGGCTGGCTGTTAGCCTGCCTCCACGTTGGCACAGAGAGTCCAGATCACCCACGTTAGTGGTTTCGCAGAGGTGCAGATTAGCCTGCAGAAGCTGCAATCCCTTCACCTGACAAAAGGTTGTGGCACCAAGGCGAATTCGCGTTGTGACCAAAACAGCAGCCTCATCACGCGTTTCCACAGTTTGTGAGCAAAGCCAGTAAGAAAAGGCTGACAAAAGCTGAAGCAACCTTTTATGACAGAACAGCATCTTGCGATGGGAGATTTTCGATCTGAATTGAAGCCTGCCTACATGGCCTATACCTTTTAGCTCAGGCATATGCTTTTGATAGTTCGCCTTGCTGCTGCCCTTAGGAAAATGTTCGCCTTGCTGCTGCCCTTAGGAAAATGTTGTTTAGTACGTCGCGGATTTAGCAACAAGATCTGAATACTGGTCAGGCACGAAAGATTTCACTTTCAATGTTCTCTTGCCATCTTGGCCAGGAGAGTATGCTTTGATGCCAACAACTGCAGGCAAAGCTGGAAAAGATACAAGTATTTGATTAAAAATGTAGCCGTTCTACTTTATTTATGCCCAGAATAAACATAGGGATCTTTTGCATCGGGCCAACTAGGTAAGCAAGTAAAGCTGTGAAACGCAAAACAGAACTTTGAATAGTGTTATGTGATTATGTCAGTATTAACTATAGGGTGCTAACACAGTGCCCAAATGGAATTTTATTGTTTGTTTCCACCACTGTTTTTTTACTACCAGTACAGAGCAGGTTTTAATTTATTGAGTATCAAAAGTCTAGATGCACAAAGCTACTAGTAGCAGTATTAAAATGACAGGCAGTCAGGCAGATGGCATTTTCAAGTACGTATGATGAATTTGCTGTAATATATTTGACCTTAAATTCAGATACAAGTCTTGGTCATGAAAAGAAAGGTCTGCATTGCTGACACATGTGCTAGATTAGTGTACTTACTGTCATTTATAGGCCCATATAGTAATCTTTCACCAAGCCAATGCTCCAAAGGCCTTGAGCGTGTTCTGGTGCTTCTTCTCCCTCCAGATGGCTGCTCAAGGCCAGCATCTAATAATAAAAGTCCATGAAAGAGAAACGTAGGCCATCAGTATCCTTCTGAAAATAACTGTGCTTTAAAAGTACAGAATGTGCAGAAGTAAGACCTCCAAGGATTTTTCTTTGATTCAATTTTTTGGTCTTGTTTGTCCTTTAAGCTCCCTTTTGCCCCTTAGCGTGGTTTGGTGACAGTGTGCTACTCAACACTGTCTGTTGCTGAAAGTCCAAAGAAGCATATGAATGTCAAGCTTCAGAGTAAAACCAATGTTCAAGAAGCCGCTAGGCGGATTCTAGGCGGCGACCCACAGCCTAGAGCCTAGGCTAGCCTAGGCGTTTCAAGGCGTTTTTCTAGGTGATGGCTAATACATTCATAAATACTTGAAAGAAAAGAAAAATAGGAGATCAGTGGTCATGGAATAGGGAGACAGAGAAGAAGGCCCATTTGAATAGGGAGAACAGCCTCTCCCGCATCCCTCTCTACGCCTGCCGCTGCCCCCCCTCAGTTCTCTCCCTCTCCCGCATC
Source organism: Bothriochloa decipiens (assembly GCA_023333625.1). Taxonomy (NCBI): domain Eukaryota; kingdom Viridiplantae; phylum Streptophyta; class Magnoliopsida; order Poales; family Poaceae; genus Bothriochloa; species Bothriochloa decipiens. The sequence goes on from JALGXP010000558.1 coordinate 6,534, forward strand.
TCTCTTTCTCGCGACCGCATCCAGTACGCGCCCGCTGCCGCCAGTTCCTCTCCCTCCCCCGCATCTTTCTCTCGCGCGCGCCCGCATCTCAGTCCGCGCCCACCGCCGCCAATTCCTCTCCATCTCCCGCAGCTCTCTCAGAGTCCGCACCTGCCGCTGCAGGTTCATCTCCCTCTCCCGCATCTCTGTCCACGCCCACTACCGCCGCCCGCATACGCCCACCGCGCCCGCCGTCCGACTCCGCCCGAGGCTGCTCCTCCCCCACCGGCAACCTCCGCCTGCCTAGGGGCCCGCCTACCCCCGTAGGCTAGGCGGGAACCCCTAGCCTAGAGATTAGTCACGCCTAGGCGGGGAGGAGGCATCGCCTTTTTGAACATTGAGTAAAACACATTCTTAAAAAGGTGTGCAATATCTATGTTTGTTGCTGGCTCCTGTGCTCTTGTCAGTGCATGCAACTTGAATAAAAATAGGGCCCTACACAAGCCTTCCATCTGGCCACACATCTACAAAGTTCGATGTGACTACTCATCCCTCGTTGGCCTGAATAACACATGATTATCATGGTAAACAGAAAAACAATCCTACCTTGGCCACTCCCAGGATATTACTTCTATATAAGATTTTAAGACAAGAATTTCAGTACAGAAACTAATAAGAAGTCTACCTCAATGTTCACATCATCATTATGAGGTTGATTCTCCGAAACCAAATTTGCTTGGGGTATTTCCAGTGTATGGCTAGATTCATCTGTAAAGATAATACACTTCATCACTCCAGACAAAAGAATATAAGCCATTATACAATCGAATACAAAGGTATGTCACCAAGAAAGGGAAAAAAAACAATAAGGCCCAAGTTGGCCAGTTGGCCAGGTGATGATGACCTTCAGCTGTATGTACGCAACTTTCCCCATAAAAGAAACTAAGGGCAAAAGACAACATCTCTAATAAAGGGGTGGTGTCTCCCTTGAAAGCAAGGAAATCCTAGCCCAAAAGAAGGAAAGAAGCAAATATCCAATCATCTTTGCTATTCTTGCTGGCAAGGTTGTTAGGTATAGGATCCAAAACATGCTCTAAAGATGCTGTCGTTGTATAAGATTTAATCTAATGGTACATGGAAGAAATGAAGCATGTAAATGATTGATCAAGCACAACAAAAGCATGATTCTGCTTATTTAAAGACCCCCAAACATATCTAAAACAGCCATGCAGGTATCAGCCTAGCTAAGAACAATCCACAGTCTAATAGCCAAATGCATTACAAGAATCCTCATGGTGCACATGCATTAGAAACTACCCCTTCTGGTTCCAGATGCAAGTCATTTAGCACTTTGACCTGCAATTTCTGCATAACTATATAAGTTTAAACAAAGAAAGTTATATACTATGAAAGTATTTCCCATGATGAATCTAGTAACATCAGCCATCAGTTGTCGATCTTTGTAGCTTTTATATAATATTGATACTGATGAGCCAAGTTAAAAAAGTACCAACTGAATCAGAGGGAGTAACAAAGTATAAATATAAAGTAGACTGAGCAAAAGTAATACCAGCCACTTTTTTGCCCCTCTTTGACTGTTCCTTCATTTTCCCTTCTTGGGCTGCTTGTTGCTTCTCCTGTTTGGTTAAGGACAGTGCATTGCACAAATCAGGTGCCAATTCCTGAAAGTCCAAAGAAGACAAGGATGAAATTTTTGTCTTCTGAGATCAGGCAAACATGAAACTTACCATTTATTTTAATACAGCGTTTTAGTATTTGGGAAAGTCTTTCAAGGTATACTTTGACAATTAATTTCTGTTGCAATATGTTATCAATTACCACAAACCAAGGTTTACTAAAAGGCATGGAAAACAAGATCTGTTGACGCATCTGCAGTGATCTAGACATACATATACTTTGACCAATTGATGGACAAATTTTGGTTTGGAAAATCCTAACACACCCTAGACCCTACACTTGAAAATGGAGGGAGTATTATACAACCAAAAGTGCGACAAAGATTTGCACACAGGATTAAATAACTAGATCTCTGACGGTTGCTGCTTCACCTATGCTCATGTGAATATATGTAAAGGATGCATCAAATGTTCAGATGAGATGTGACCATATTTATGTACCACTAGGTGAACTAAACGTGCTAGCGCATCCCTCAGAAATGAGCATTGCTGCTCAAGTGCTCGCCAATTTTAGTGGTTTGAGTTTATTAACAAATATATTGGCACTTCTCCCTTACCAACTCTTGCCTAGACATGCTAACAGGACAGAATCCCAGAACACTAGTTTGGATTCCTTGTCTAATTTTGCTATTGGGCTGTGAGCAAATATTTCCTTGCCACTCAGGACAGCTAACTTAATCTCCTTCACCATCAAGGATGCTCGTAATACATGATGAAGTGGTAGTTATCTATATAACAGCATGAATAAAAGCTCTTGACTAGGTTATTTAGAGCACCAGTGATTGAAAGACAACAGCATCTAGGGTATATAAGAATCTACCTTAGTGCTTCCACCATGCATCTGAGGCTGATTCACTGGATTAATATCTCCCAGAGGCATCTCCAACGACTGGCTTGACTTATCTGTGGGGAAAAAATATATGCTACAAACCTCAACAAATACATGCTACAAATTTGGCACTCATTGCCAGAACACCAAACAAAGATTTTCTGTCGCTATAAACTGCTGCTATACATTGAAGTACTTGGATTTTTCAGTGAAAATTAAATTAATATATAGATTCATTTAAAAAAAACCTATTTCTGTGCATAGGTTGAGTTTACTATTTTTATAATCAAGGGTGTGAACGTAATCTAAGAGTCTCTGACATGTGTGGGTGTGGGTATACTTAAGGGTTCTTACCCTTCTCCTTTAATATAACGATGCACACCTCTCTAGCATGTTCAAGAAAATACAGAATAATCTCCATTAAGTATGGAAGACAGCATCCATGCCCTAAACTGACAAATAATTTAAGGCAAGGAACCATAGGTACTATATCATTTATAACATCATACTGAGACATGATATTCTACCACGTGGTGACTGGTGAATATTGTGATAATGTTCATGTCATAGCTTTCTAACAATTTAACCAATGCTAAATACTCCCTCCGTTCCAATATATACGTTGTTTTGGCTTTTCTAGATACACAACTTTTATTACGTATCTAGACATATCATATATCTAGGTGCATAGCAAAAGCTATGTACCTAGAAAAGCCAAAATGACCTATAATTTGGGACAAAGGGTGGGAGCTTATTTCCTTAACATACTCCATTTCAAATTATAAGTCGTTTTGCCTTTTCTCCATACATATTTTTTACTATGTATATAAAATTCTAGACATAGCGTAGATCTAGATGCATAGCAAAAGCTATGTACCTAGAAAAGCCAAAACGACCTATAATGTGGAGCGGCGGGACAGCGAGAGTATGTGCTTCTGTACTGCCTCTTTAAGCAGGGAACAATGTTGGACTTTCTTCTGCTTTAAGGTCTGTTTGTAATGGGTGATTTTTTTTTTATTGTGTGTGTGACTGAGCATTCACATGTGGACTGTACACAGTTGTTTGCCAAGAGGTTGGAGTAGAGAAGGAATTATTCTAAACTTCAGAAAATAACCAATCTAGACTAATACTCCTTCCACATAAAAGATGAAATTCTAGAATAAAGCCAAGTCAAATGATATGAAACTTGACCAAATTTGTATAAAAAGATACTAATATTTATCGTACTAAACAAGTATCATTAGATTTGCCATGAAATATATTTTTATAGTATACCTATTTGGAGTCATACAAGTTGATACTATTTTCTACTCCCTCCATTCCAAATTTTAAGATGTTTTGGCTTTTCTAGATATATTACTTACTATGTATCTACACATAGTGTATATCTAAGTGCATAGCAAAATCTATGTATCTAAAAAAGCCAAAGCATCTTATAATTTGGAATGGAGGGAGTATATAAACTTAATCAAACTTAAGATAATAGAATTGCATCATTTTTGAGACAGTGAGTGCAAAGTTTTAGTATAATGGTTGTGTGGTTTGGATGACCAAAAAGCTGTAATAAATATGTTGTCTTTTCCCAAGTCCTGGGGGAATCTGTTTAGCTGGTATTTTCATAGAAAACAAGTACCTTGTAGAACACCACCCTCTTTCACCACTTCCTGTGCCACGAAACAGGAACCTAATCTCAGGATACACTCGGTAATATATATTTTATAATAATAATTTGTATAGGCACTTACTAGATGTTGAATGCTATCCTCAGCTGCATGTAAAGTCCTATCGATACCATCTGGAGCCGCATGTCTACCTGGTTTACTGACCAATTCTTCTGTCGAGCTGCCCTCCAGATAATGAGAAGAAGCTTCTGTTTCACTAGTAGATCTGCCAATAGTTGGATAGTCTATTGTCACATCATCTTCCTGCAGCGCAAAGTAAATCAAGATATATGCCATAGTCAATGTATCAGAAATTCAGTAATGGAGTTTAGTACAAGCACCTCCACAGAAATATTGCTCCTCCTGCATCCCTCGCTTTCTTTGCCGACTTCTGTGTCTCTGCACAAACCAACTGAGGAACCTCCGGGTTGCCTTTCATATGCATGATCAGGCAAGTATGGTTCAGGATCAAGAATATGGTCTGCTGCTCTGGCACCTAGATTTGGGGTCTCCCAGTCAATTTCACTTCCAGTAAAGTTCTCATCAGTCATCGGAACATCAGAAGAATCATGCACCAATGATGGTTCACCCATCACAGTATCTGGTGAACCTTCAGATTCATCGTCTGTGCATTTAGCATTTGCTGCACCTCCAGGAAATAAATGATTATCCAATTCTGAAATTCGATCCTGGTGAGGCTGAGGCAAAGGACTTTCTGGAGGGTGAACCCTCATTGAACCTTTTTGTTCAGTATTCTTTGTCCCATGTGAACAAGAGAGACTCTTGGGACCTGAAATCTCTTCCTCAGTATTCTTTGTCCCATGTGATGTCTTCTTTAAAAACTTCTTAGGAGCACCACTAAAACTTTGGTTGTCTTGACTTCCTTCATTAAGCGAAACAATTTCCTCCAGAACCTTATTCCAGGAATTAAATTGGCCCACCGGTCTTCTTGAGACATTGGGATTAATAATGCTGGTGTCCCTGGATCGTAAACCATTCGACTGCTCATCGTCATTACTCTCCCTTGATTCATGAGCTTTACCAGAGTCCACTATAGGTGCATCTTTACTGTTCACAGGATCTGCTAGCCCTTGTGTTGGATCTTCACTAGATATGGCACTGCAGGAGAAATCCTGAGAAGGTAGGTTAACAGGTGCCTTCGCTGGGTATATCTCTTTAGGTTGCTCTCCAGGATTGTCATTGAGCATTGAATCTACTTTAGTTTGTTCCACTGTAGCAGGATTAACACTGGTACGTTCTTGCATCTTGTCAGATGAATCAGCAGCATCAATATTTGAAGTCGGTTGACTGACATTCTTCACACTCTCATGATTGGTCAGATGAGAAGGTCTCAAAGTGCAAGTATCAAGTGTATGTGCTTTGTTCGTACTACTATTCTCTTCAAGAATAGCATTGCCCTTGGCTGAAAGACCTCTTTGTGTATCCTTCATAACCTCTGAGGAGACAGGGTCAGATTTGCCAGTAAATCTAATCGTACTCTTTTCTTCAATTCCTAGCTTTCCATCAAAAACTTTTCCAGCAGCCTGTAAGCAAACAAAAACCAGAAACTAATAGCATGAAGTTTCATATCAATATATCATACGATTTTCAGCCTTCTAGCATCACTGGTTTTAACTTACTCATTAAAATCAAAGGAAAAGGAGAAATTGTCCATGTCAGTTTCCTTTTTCTCTTCAGAATGATCTGCATTTGAACTGCTGTGCTTCACTTTTTTCTTCTGAGGGCTAGAAAAATCCAGATCAGACATACCCATTTGAAAGGATGGTAATATGTCAAAGGCTCCATCAAGCCCGAAATAATCTCTGGTTAAAGAAATGATTTGTTAGAACCATCATGAACAACGATCAGTTGATCGCATCAAAGGTTGATGGATTCAAGCCTTTCAAAAGATTAACTCACAGATTGCCAAAGCTGAATTTCTGGCTACTCTTTGGAACTGTGAAGTCAATTGTGTCTTTTCCTGATTTTGGTAACTTCCAAGATGAAAGAAAATCATTCCCAAAGTCTTCATCTGCCAACATATAACAAGCATATGTGAGGTCAAATTAGAAAGAAACTGCCATCAACTCATAGCAAAAAAATTGTGGATACTGTTCAAGTATCATAGATTACTTTCCGAAGGAAGTGCTAGTAAGAGTGAAGTATGATGAACATGGCCCTTGTTAGTTTCCAATGAGAAGTCTCGGTTTTAGCAGTATAGTGAACTTTAGGCCATGCAGAGCATATAAACAAGAATAAAGGCCTGAGATGATCTAGTAGACGAGTACTGACATCTCACAAGAGGACATACCAAGGGATGAACTTATATTTTTAGCATCTGCAGTACAGACAGCTCTTTTTCGTGATTCGTCCATACTGTCAACAAACTCAGACCGCATTCAAGGAAAAAGGGGAAATACGTTAGAAACCATCAAATTTATATAAAGACAAGATTATTGTGTTACAATAAATATTATTACATTACCAAATCAATGGATATAGCAAAAAAAAAGAAAAAAAAGAAAAAACACACACACACACACAGAACCCCCTTTAGAACTGGACATTGCATTGATACTAAACTAATCCAGAAGGGGGAGGGAAATCATCTCAGTGATGATGAATAAAACATGTATTGCCAAACAGAACAAAAAAACAGAAGCGAAATAGTTTATCTACTAGTCACAACAAGTTTGGGTCACCTGCCTCCCTCTCTCAGAGATGTTATATTTAATTGACACCATCCAGTAACTAGCTCTAAACATTTATATCAGCGGCACAACAATGGGAGGAACAATGCACCTTAAATTTTAGGGGCTTTGGCATTCATACCCCCAGTTTCAGGGCTTGTGGTGATTTTGCCCCTATTTTTTGAACTTTGTGTTTTTGCCCCTGTTATTTTAACAGCACTTATGCCAAAATACTGACATACACAAACACAAATCATTATCACACAACTTGCATTTAATCATGAAATGTATAAACAACCACCATGATATGAGTACCCACACCCTATGCATCAGGGCACATCTTACAGCTCCCGTAATATAATTTAACAAACACAGAATCCGCCAGCGATGTTAACTTCAAATGCAGGTCCCTCACGATTCAGCACGGGCAGATCCAGTAAAGGGACATGGGTGTACACATGTACAGCCAATAAATTTTGCAAAAACTTCGAAGCCAGGAGGCTTGTCAAATAGCTAGATAGCTTTAGGTTAGGGGAGGGTAGTCGGTGCTCAGCTTGAAGTGAAGGGAAGGGGTGGGAGTACCTGGTGGGTGCTCGTCGCCGGCGAAGAGACCAACTGAAGCCTCAGCAGCTGGCTTAGGGCGGCGGCGGCGGCGGCGGCGGCTGCCCACCAGTCGTCGGAGAGCGAGAGGGGGGAGAGAGGCAGACAGAACGCACGACACGTTATGCAGCGGACGGAAGGGGAATGCACGTTATAGGCAGAAGAGGAGGGGGGGGGCGGAGGGGCCGGGGGGGGCGGGGGGTGCGGGCGGGGCAATGGTAGCGCACCGGAAGAAGGGGGGAAAAAAGTACTTGAGTGGCCTAGTGCCGTGAGAGAGTCGCCTCTGTGCGAAGTCCTATACCCTCTTCTTCAACCTTCTAGTTTCACCGCCGCCGTCACGCCGCCGGCCCCCTGCCTCTTCCCCGGCGAGCTCGCCGGCGGAAAGGCAGGAGGGCCGGTTCCCTCCGTCGTCCATCCCCTCTTTTCCCTTCCTTGTAAAATTCCTAGTGGAATAAGGCCCTCCATGGGTGCTCCGAAGACCTATATCCTCCTCATCCATGTTCTCCTGAAGATAGGCGAACTGCTCGCGACCTTGGTCGCCGACGGCAGTGTCTTCCAATCCGGCAAGGTTGGAGGCGTGCATCTGCACGCTCTCTCGACCTTCTTCGTCTCCGGCGGCGGCTCCCATGGTGCCTGGGCTCGGTTGCATCTCCCGACTAGTGGAGATTGCGCCAGTCTCTGCGTTCGTGGGGACCTTCGAGGCAGTGCAGTCCGCCTCCGCGGCTCCCATCGGCGATGCGAAGGACTACCTGCGCCCTATGACGACCCTACGGCGCGGATAATCTACACCAAACCGGCAGGACACCGACTCGTCGGTGGCCTCCGTCGTCCGCGCGGAGCGGCGGCATCGAGGCAGCGGCGTCACGGCTGCGGCGTCCTTCCCAGCGCGGTGGGTCCCTCTGCCCCTACGTGCCGTGCATGCTGGGGAGACGTGTGTGGTGGAGCTGCGGCCGTCGTGGTTGCCTGTCACCTGCTCCTTCGTGGGGTCCACCAATGCCCAGACCATGCAAGCATTCGGCGGCCACCGCTGCATGCTTCCTTCGGTTGGAAGGCACGCGGACGGTGGTCAACAGGAGGCAAGGGAGCAAACATGGTCTTCATGTTAGAGGATGTGGTGCCCACGTCAAATCTTATCCGGTCATCGTGATAGAGGCCTGCAAATATCGCATTCGGAGCAACCTCTCGTTCTTTATTTTGGGTGTGTTTAGTTCACGAAAATGTCACATCACGTCACCTCAGCGTACTGTAGCATTTTATTTGTATTTGGTAAAAATTGTTCAAACTTTGCGTAACTAGACTCAAAATATTTGTCTCGTAAAGTACAATAAAACTGTGTAATTAGTTTTTAATTTTATCTATATTTAGTACTCCATATATGTGTCGGTATTTTGATATGACGGATGATAGAAATTCTGTATAGTAAATTTTAGAGTGATTTTGGGGAACTAAACACAGCCTTTCCTGTTTTTCGTTTTTTTGTATCATGCAGCTCTGGGTCCTGTTGCCCTCGTATCCATCAAGACAGCTTCTTCTTCGACGTCGAATCGACGACTCTGCCTCTACTTGGGATTTCGGTAACGATATCAATATTATTTTTGATTGTTGGCATATTTATCCTTCGATGGCTCCATCGATCCTCTTTTAACCGTCGCAGTGCGCGGTCAGTCCATTCGGGTGCATGCGTCTCTCACGCCCCTGTGTATACCCCTCGTCGGCCGAAACATCCTACTAGCGACGCTGCTGTTTCTTTTTTTGGTCGCAGGACCTTGATATATCCTGGTCTTCTTTTAGGATCTCTTTGTAATAACGCTGCTTTAATATATATTATATAATGTTGTAAAAAAAACAGAAGGACCCAGAGCAATTATTTGCCAATTTGTTCGTCAATCGATTCAGCTAGACGCTACCGCATGTGGGGATTTTTTTTTCTTTTTAACTCTTTTTAAAAAGAATTTTTAAAAATAACACCCTTGAAATTTTATTTCTAAAACTAACCTGTCTAGCCGCGCTAATCTCCCTGGCGCAGCCAACGCCTATGACGTGCTAGCTCGCTTGGCACGGCTAGCCTGCCACTGTGGCTAGTCAGCTGCGCGCTGACTGGATGATGTGTCATTTCTGTCGTTCCATCACAACCGGCACGGCCTTGCCACGGCACCCCGCCTGGCGCGGCACGGGGATACAGAAAACCGCGGGTGTCTTCCTGTCCCTTCTCCCTTCCTTCTTCCTCCTCAAGACTCCGCGTCGAAGCTAGACGTCGCCACCGACCACCTTGCCGGCCAAAATCGGTTGAGAATCCTCCCAACGTCCTCCCTTCTTCCTCCTCAAGACTCCACGTCGAAGCTAGACGTCGCCACCGACCACCTTGCCGGCCAAAATCGGTTGAGAATCCTCCCAACGTCCTCCCCTAGCGGTAAGGCTAGCTAGGTACTAGTAATTTATGCGCGCCCATACGCGCGACTCATGACCGACGGTGTCGGTGTTCTGACCCTCGAGGGGTTAACACCAACGAGTAATATTGTATCCGCGTGCTCCCTAATCCGGTTGCTGATGCAAGAATGACACAGTGATTTATCCTGGTTCGGGCAAAGAAGGCCCTACGTCCAGCGGGGGGAGGATGGTTCGTGTTATCTTGCACTGAGGTGCTAGTACAGGGGAAAATACAAGCTGGTGTGAGGAGTGAAAGGTGGAGTTGGAGCGTTCGGACGCCTTGCTCTCGACCTTGCACAGGCTCACGGTGACGCTCTGTGATCTAGGGCCTTAATGTTTCTATGCTCTAGATCCTCTCGATTCGAGTTCGGTCCCTCTCTCTAACGCCCTGGCGCCTCCTTTTATAGACGAAGGAGGGGCACAGGTGTACATGTATTTCGAGTTCGCATGACGCTGATGACGTACGACGTTGAGGCTGATCATGTCGGTGCCGCTGTAGTGATGTACGTCGGTATGGGAGGCCCTGCAGCCATCGCATCGGGAGTTGTTGAAGTTCAGCTCGAGGATTCGCTCGGTGAAGTCGAGGGGCGACGGTCGAGGGTCCTGGCCGGAGCCGAGGGAGTCGTGCCGAGGAGGTCGAGCTTCGCTGGATAAGATCGAATCCCGGAAAACACGGAAAACATGTTAGTTTATACGTCTCGAGGCGGTGCGGGTCGTGGCACAGCGCTCGGTATGGCGCAACAGCGCAATATGACTTGCGGGATTCCGGGGCATGGGCGGTAAAAGTAGATTTGACCGCCACGCCTGTAACTGTTACCGTAACTGTGGCCATGCAGTTAGGCGGGGGTAGATAGATCGCATTAAATGCGCTCGGATCCGTACGGGGGAGTTGGTGGCCGAGGGGTGCGCTGTCCTCGAGGGCCGCCCATTCGCCCAGGCGAAGTTACGTCCTCGAGGGCAGGCTCGTTCGCAGGATGAAGTTCCGTCCTCGAGGGGTTGCTCGAATCGTACCCTCGCGTATACAGTACTTGTCCGTTCGGTATCCTCTCGGATGAACAGTACTGGTCCGTTCGGTAATCTCTCGGTGATACAGTACTAGTCCGTTCGGTAGCCTCTCGAGCAGGCTTTGGTTTTGGGCCGTCGTTGTTCGTTCGCGGGCCAGTCCGATACGTCTCAGCCTATGGGCCTTCGTACGTTAGCGCGGGAGATTATCGGAGGGGTCAAGATGCTGATTTTGCGGGGCTTTAGTTTGTTAAGCAAGGGGTCTGGGATACCTGTTTCCAGGGTATCGACAGTAGCCCCTGAGCCCCTGCGCGAGTGATGTCACTCGGGGAGGGGGTCAGGAATTTAGGAATGAGACGTGATTCGGATTTTTTCGCGGGGGGCGCGCGAGCGACCCCCGCGGGGGTAGCCCCCGAGGCCTCGTAGGAGTCGAAAGACTCCTGTGAGGGCTTTATTTTATATTTAGTTAAAGAGTGCTCGTCCAGTCGGGTATAGGCCTGAACTGGAGTCGTAGCGTTTTACCGAGGGGAGCCCCGGGGGGATTTTTCGACCCTCTTTCGTCGAGGGGCGTCGGACACAGGCGAGCCCCCGAGCCTCGTGCGGCTGGGGCGTTGCTGGCCTCGGCATTCTTCTCACGAGTCCTTTCGATCGGATGTGAGGCGAGAAGCATCGGACTACCCGCGATAGGGCGAGCCGCGAAGTTCTCAGTGAGCTGGTAACGGGAAAATCCAAGCGAGAGCCCGTTCCTCGTTCGATAGAGGTCGGCAGGAGGCCCGGAGGCGGTCTCATTAAAGCAAAACGCAATGGTCCTACGGATTCCGATTCCATTCGATAGGTCTCGGTGGCTCGATGCCTCCCTTCGGGGGGATTCCATAAAGTCCGTAGCGTTTCGCCTTGGATGCGTCCAAAGGGGTCTCGAGAGTTCGTTCTCGAGCAGGGCCTCGTGTTGGCTCCCCCTTGGTCACCCCTGACTCGGGTGCTCGAGGGCGGCTGTCGAACCTTGTTCGTGGGGTCAGCCTTCGCTCCTTCGAGACTTAGGGCCGGAGCCCGATTTTGGTGCTCAAGGGCGGCCGTTAAGCCCTCACTCGAGGACCGGCCTTCGCTCCCCCGAGACTTTGAGATAGGGTCAGAGCCCGTTTTCTCCTCTCGTGGAAATCTTTGTCGACGAGTAATCATTCTCTTTCGGCGCTCAAGGGCGGTCGTTAAGCCCTCACTCGAGGACCGGCCTTCGCTCCCTTGAGACTTCGGGGTGGGGTCAGAGCCCGCTCTTTTACGGTGCTCAAGGGCGGTCGTTAAGCCCTCACACGAGGACCGGCCTTCGCTCCCTCGAGACTTCGAGGCGGGGTCGGAGCCCGCTTTTTTTTTGCGGTGTTCAAGGGCGGTCGTTAAGCCCTCACACGAGGACCGGCCTTCGCTCCCTCGAGACTTCAAGGCGGGGTCGGAGCCCGCTCTTTTGCGGTGCTCAAGGGCGGTCGTTAAGCCCTCACTCGAGGATCGGCCTTCGCTCCCTCGAGACTTCGAGGCGGGGTCGAAGCCCGCTCTTTTGCGGTGCTCAAGGGCGGCCGTTAAGCCCTCACACGAGGACCGGCCTTCGCTCCCTTGAGACTTCGAGGTGCGTTTTACCTTATGTAGAAAACTCTGTCAGCAAGTGACGGTTCTTTTTTCTTACCGTTGGGCACGCCTTTTGAGGAGAAAGGCTTAGCAGTGCGATCGCGGCGGGCCCGAGCAACAGCTCTCTGTCAGAGGTGTGACGCGTGCGTCCGGTCGAGGGGCGAAGGGAGAACGGTCAGGTAAACGCATTAATTGCGGGAAGTTACCTTTTCCCTGCCGCCGGGCTCCGCCCGTTGCTCTTTCCAAGTATAAAAACGGATGGGGGACAGGCGTTCGCTCCCACCTTTGCCATTCTGCCGAGCTCCGCCTTTCCTGCGCACGTGAGGATAAAATCTTAGAGCGAGAAGTCATGATTGGGAACCTTCCTGGTCGACCGTCTGCCGAGGAGATTCGTGCTGTTGTTGCCGCCGCCGCGCCCACCGAGCAGATCTGTGCCGCCGCCGCCACCATGGTCCCAGTCCTCCAGCCTGCCGAGCCCTGGCGCCCGTCGACCGTGACGCGGCAGAGGCTGACCGAGCTGGTGAGAGAAGGACTTCTCCGCCCCGTCACGGATTCGAATCGGCCGGAGTGGATTGCGCCGCCCAGGGACCACGAAGAGCCAAATCCGCCGGAGGGGTATGTGGTGAGCTTCCTCAAGTTCCATCGGCACGGGTTCGGCGTTCCCCCAAGTGAGTTCATGCGGGGGCTGACGAACTACTACGGCGCCGAGCTCCACCATTTCTCCCCCAACGCCATCTCCAACGCCGCCATCTTCGCGGCCGTCTGCGAGGGCTATCTCGGAATGGAGCCACATTGGGAGCTATGGCTCCACCTCTACAAGGGGGAGTGGTTCGCCTCCCCGGTGTCGGTCGGAGTAAGGCGAATCGTCAGAGCGGGTTGCCTCAACTTCGCGTTGAAGACCGGGAGGTCGGAGGAGCCACGCGAGTACATCCCCACTGGGTTGGCGACTAACCACTCCCGGTGGGACGAGCAGTGGTTCTATCTTCGCAACGACGGCAGCTATCTCCCGCCGTACACCGGGCGGCTCATCGCCGAGCGTCCATACAATTGGCTGTTCGGTGTCGCGGGAGACCTTCAGCGTCGACTTCACCCCCTTGTCGTCGTGATGAGGACCCTTCGAGAAGCGGGCCTGACGGCGGGGATGGTCGCCTCGGCCTTTCACAGTCGACGGGTGCTCCCTCTGATGGAGCGCCCGTTGCGGTTGGATGAGATGCTCCCCTCGGCGGCGCCCGAGCTTCTCAGGAGGTGCCGGATGTCCGGCGAGAGGCCGTCCGCCTCGGAAGTCGTCGCGTGGGTAAAGGGGATGGTGTCTGGCTCGTTCAAGGTGGAAGACGTCAACCGTCTCCCCATGCGGCCGGAGGAGGGTTGCCTCGACCTGGTGAGTGCCCCGGCTCGTGCCCTTCGAGTTCTCCCCCCTCCTCCCCTTTCTTATGTCCCTATGACTAAATGTCTTTGCGCAGGGGAGAATCGACTACCGGAGATCAAGGCCTCCACTGAGGGAGGACGTTCCCGATCGTCAGGTAAGACACTTCACCGCCCAGCAAGAGAAGCGGAGTAAGGACGAGGAGGAGAAAAAGAAAGCCAAGAAGCTCCGGGAGCGCGAAAGGCTCGCGAAGCGCCGCGCTGAGCAGAGGCGCGACGGGCTCCCGGAGGAGGAGTCTCCCTCGTCCGAGGGAGATGAAGATGATGATGATGACAGTGATGACGTCGAGGGGGTGGAGGGGTGCCTCGATCGCATCCTGCCGGAATCCTCCCATGCTGACCGCCCCTTCGTGCAGGAGGAGGTGGCGGAGCAGCGTGCCCCTCAGTCGGCGACGTCGGCCTCGGAGCGTCGGCCGAGGCCTCACCTCGAGGGGGATCACCCTCCTCGCGTCGTACTCGAGGCGGGAGCCCACCCACTTCGATCCAGGAGACCCGGTCCCGGTCGTCGGCGCGCGCGGAGCAGAGGCGTGCCCAGGAGGCCCCGTCGAAGCAGGGAAGCGCGGCGACCCCACCGACGGCCCCGAGCAGCCCCAGCCCTGCGAAGGGCTCGGCTTCGGGAGGGGTCTCGAAATCTGCGGGCAGTTCGAGGGGTGCCCGAAAGGCATCTATACCCTTTGGGTAAGTGCCGTTGAATCCTTTTGTTTTCGTTACGTCTTCTTTGTGCGCTTTAATAAACTTTTTTGCCGTTCTGCTTTCCATTCAGGCCCAAGCGCCAGATCGAGGAGGCGTCTCTTGCGCCGGCCAAGTGGCTCAAGATGGATGCAGCCTCGAAGACGGAGGCCCCGGCTACAGGTGCGTCGTCGTGGCCCTTGGCCCCGTGGGAAGCCAAGTGGTTGTCCTCTGCCCTTGGTGCTATGGCGCGCGGTAGGCTGACGGGTTCCACTCCTGCTGCAGGGTCGAGCGTCCCGGGGGCCGCGGCGGGTGGCGACTCCGTGCCTGGGAGGACGCATGAGGGAGGGAGCGCCTCCTTGACGTCACCGCCTGTGGCCCTCGAGCTCGACCCGGCACCAGGAGGCGGCGCCCCGACGTCGGGGGCTTCCGTTCCTGGTGGTCCGGAGGCTTCGATCCCCGCACCCAAGGCGGGAGCCCCCGAGGGCCACGAGCCGGGAGAGGAGGTCGTCGTCATGGACCTCGAGGGTGAGGAGACCTCGACCCATCCCCCCTCGACGGGAGAGCGACGGCCCTGGCCGGCGGGGCTGCGCGAGCTCGAGGCCCGGAGGGAGCAGGAGCAGGGGGCCCTGCAGCAAGCGGAGCTGCCACGGCCGCAGCAGGAGGAGGAGAAAGCTGGGGACCAGCCCCAGCATCAGCGGGCGCAGCAGCCGCCCGAGACGTCTGAGGCGGAAGCGACTTCCGGACTGCCCAAACAATGGGTGTCCGTGATTACTTTGGACGAGTTGCTGTCCGAACAAGAAACAGCGTCAAAGGCGTCGACGGTCCCACGGCTGCCGGGGGCGCAACCGGAGGATGCCTTGGTACCGAGCCCGGCGGAAGACGCGCCGACGGAGGTCCCACCGGCGCTACAAGCCATGGCGTTGGGTGAAGCGACGGCCTCCACTCCTCCGCTGCCCCCGACGGCGCCGGAAGCAGCACCGGATCAGGCGCCGCAACCGTCGACGGAGCAGCCGAAGGAGACGGTGGCTGTCGGCGTGCTGAGGAGGTCGACGTCAGACCCCGGGCTGAGGGGTGCCCGCGCCGCGTCAGAGTTCCACATCCCGGGGGAGTTGGCCATGGGTTACGGCGTTTTGGGCGATGTGGTGGAGGAGATTGAGTCCTTGGCGCGAGCCAAGGTCAAGACGGTCCTCCCGAATTGGGGCAAGGAGCGCGTCGTGCTCCGGGAACTCGGCGATTCCAGCACTCCGGGGATCGAGATGAACGACCCGGCGGAGGTCAAGTGCTGGGAGGAGGCCGAGCGGTCCCGGGCGTGGCTGCGGCACTTGCTGAAACTGAGCGTCGAGCTCGCCGAAGGCCTTGACCGAAACCTCGCAGTGAGTCTTAGTGTTTGACCGTATGCAGTTTTTTTAAGTTCTTTTGTATGGGATGCCTTAACCCTCGACTTCTTGTCCCCAGGAGGCGCGGAGGCGATCCTACTCCAAGTCAGACTTCCTCCACGAAACGCACAACAGCCGGGAGGAAGTGCTTCGCCAACTCGAGGCCGGCGGCACTGCGCAGAGCAGGGTGGCCGAGCTCGAGGAGGAGCTGAAGCAGATGAGGGAGGAGGCCGCCAAGGCCAAAGAGGAGGTCGCCCGGGCGAAGGTGGACTCCGACGCCGCTCGAGGGGAAGCCGCCCGCCTCGAGGGGGAGCTCGAGCGTGCCAGGGAGGAGGCTGACGCGGCAAAGGCCGAATCGGAGAAGGCCAGGGTCGAGAGTGTCCGAGCCCAGGAGCGCGTCGAGCTGCTCATGGCGGAGGCTCAGAGCTCCGTGGAGCGCATCCGTTCGCTCGAGGCCAGCTTCGCTGAAGTCTCCGCCACGCGCAACGCCCTCTCCGCCTTGGTCCAGGAGGAGAAGAGCCGTGCCGCCGACCTGGAAACCCGGCTCGGGGCAATGAAGGCCACCCTCCAGGACAAGGAACAGGCCATCATCCTAGCTGGTGGCGCCCTCGAGACCCTCCGCTTTGAGAAGACGGAGGTGACCCGAGCTTTCAAAGAGGCCCAGCGGGAGCGGGACGAGGCTCGGGGGGAGCGTGACGCCGTGCTGGGGGATCGCAACGCCCTCGAGACTCGTTGTGCTGGTGAGTTCCTCAAAGGGTTTTTGATCTTTGTTCTTTCCGTATGGTTTATCAAATTCTTGCTTTGTGTTTCAGGCATCGAGTCCGAGCTGCTTGCGACCCAGGACGCCGCCAAGGGGCTGCAGGAGAGCCTTGCGGCGGAGGGGGCGCTTCTTGGTCGGCTCCGGGTTGCCCTCGATGGGCTCTGCGTCCTGTGGGAGGTCGGGCCCATCGAGGGTGCCGAAGAAGACATCCCGGGTGCCGCGCTCATGGACCGGATCTACTACCTCGACGCCACCCTTCGCGATCGCGTGCGGGAGACGCTTCACACTGGCGTGAAGCGGGCGCTTGCGGTGGTCTCCTCCGGCTTCATTTTTGATATGAACGTGGTGGCCCAAGGCTTTGTTCCTGACATCTTGAAGACCGACGCCGAGAATGAGGAGCGCTGCCGAGGGCTCATCAACGACGCCGAGAGGCCGGGGGGAGAGCTAGCGAAGTTATTCGAGGGTGAAGTCCTCCCCCCGCGGATGGAGGGTACCACGTCGAGGAGGGCGGTGACGGGGCAAGCCTGTAGGGCAAGACTGGGCAAGGGTGCCCATGTAATGAATTAATTTTTTGTAAATTATATTCAATGTGGCTTCGAAAGCCCCTTTTTGAACATGAATGCATCTATCGTAATGCGATTTGTCGTTTTACTTTCGAACCTTTTCTGCTTTCTTCTCACCTAGACTTTGCTTTTTTGACTAAGTTTTTGACGCAAGCACGTATCCCTCGAGGGGGAGCGAGTGGAGGTACCATAGCCCGGGGGCGTAGGAGAGCTCCGGCTCGACAGCCCTCGACCCCAAGGGAGTTCGAGGCACTTTCTACTTAGTCGCGAAGCGTATCGAGGTGTGAGAAAGAAGAAGCGCTCGAGTTTTGCTCGCCTCACTTTTGCTTTCCGACTGAGCGTTCGACGTGAACTCGTATCCCTCGAGGGGGGAGCGAGTGGAGGTACCGTAGCCTGGAAGCGTAGGAGAGCTCCGGCTCGACAGCCCTCGACCCCTAGGGATTCCGAGGCGTTGTCAACTTAGTTGGGAAGCAAAAAGAGGGGGGCGTGCGAAAAAATCGTTCGTATTTTTAGGAACTTAGGGGTTCCCCCCCACCCCCCCCGTTAGCCCCCGAGGGAGGCTCGACTCTGGTGAGACAGGGTCGAGGCTACCTCTTGCATGTACAATAACGAGTTTGAACTTATAATCGAAAGTAGTCCTTATATTTGTCATGCGGAAATGTACAAGACATACAAGAATGTACAAGGGCACTGGTGCCCTAAGGGTAGAAACGACGTAGCTGTTCGATGTTCCACGCGTTGGTGAGGATTTCGCCTTTGTCGTTAGCGAGCTTGTACGTCCCGGGCTTTAGCACCTCAGCTACGGCGTATGGACCTTCCCATGGCGGCGTCAGCTTGTGACGTCCTTTGTTGCTCTGTCGTCGACGTAGGACGAGGTCTCCAACTTGGAGGTCCCTCGGGCGCACGTGCTTGTCGTGGTAGCGTCGAAGTTTTTGCTGATACCTCGCGGAGTGAAGCAGCGCCATGTCTCGAGCCTCCTCGACCTGGTCGACGGCGTTTGCGAGGGCTTCTTCGTTGGTTTGCTCGTTGTACGCCTTTAGTCGAGGGGAACCATACTCGAGGTCAGTGGGGAGGACGGCCTCGGACCCATAGACCAAGAAGAATGGGGTGAACCCCGTGGCTCGACTAGGTGTTGTCCTTAAGCTCCATAGGACCGACGGCAACTCCGCGGCCCATTTTTTTTGTGCTTGCCGAGGCGTTTGAGGATCCTTGGCTTGAGGCCCTGCAAAATCATGCCATTGGCGCGCTCGACCTGGCTGTTAGTTCGAGGATGTGCAACCGTGGACCAATTCACACGGATGTGATGGCGATCGTAAAAATCCAAGAACTTCTTGCCGGTGAATTGCGTGCCGTTGTCGGTGATGATGACGTTTGGGACCCCGAAGCGATGGATGATGTCGGTGAAGAACTCGACCGCCCGTTCGGAGCGGATGTTGCTGATGGGCCAGGCCTCGATCCATTTGGTAAACTTATCGATGGCAACGAGCAGGTGCGTGTACCCTTTGGTTGTCCTTTTGAGAGGCCCCACAAGATCGAGCCCCCAGACCGCAAACGGCCAGGTGATGGGGATCATTTGTAGGGCGTGAGCTAGGAGGTGCGTCTGCTTGGCGTAGAATTGACACCCTTTGCACGAGCGGACGATGTTCGTGGCGTCGAAAACGGCGGTCGGCCAGTAGAAACCCTGTCGAAAAGCATTGCCTACGAGGGTCCTTGGTGCTGCGTGGTGGCCGCAGGCCCCTGAGTGTATGTCCTCGAGGAGCCTCCTGCCTTCCTCGATGGTAATGCAGCGCTGAAGAACGCCCGAAGGGCTTCGCCTGTAGAGTTCCTTGCCGTCACCGTAGATGACGTAGGACTTGGCCCGTCGCGCGATCCGTCAAGCTTCGGTTCGGTCCTCCGGAAGTTCTCCCCGAATGAGGCAGTTGAGTAAAGGGGCTCGCTAATCCGGTGGCGGGTTCGACGGAGGAGATGTTTCCTAGATCTCCATAACCTGGGCCCCGGTCGAGGGGGCCCCGATCGAGGTCATGGGGTGGGGCTTCGAGGGCGTAGAGCAAGCCCCCGAGCCCAAATCGACGGAGGGCTCGAAGAGGTCCCTCGAGAACACGTCCGGAGGGACCGTACCTCGAGTCGACGCGATTTTCGCGAGCTCATCCGCGGCTTCGTTGTATCGTCGAGCGATATGACTAAGCTCGAGGCCGTGGAATTTGTCTTCCAACTTGCGCACTTCGTTGCAGTATGCTTCCATCTTGGCGTCGTGGCAGCTCGAGGCCTTCATCACTTGGTCGATGATTAGCTGCGAGTCACCTCGAACGTCAAGGCGTCGGACCCCGAGTTCAAGGGCGATTCGTAATCCGGCGACAAGTGCCTCGTACTCCGTGACGTTGTTAGAAGCGACAAAGTGGATGCGAATGACGTAGCGCATGTGGACTCCGAGGGGTGAAATGAAGAGCAAGCCCGCGCCTGCTCCTGTCTTCATGAGCGACCCGTCGAAGTACATCGTCCACAGCTCGGCTTGAATTTGGACTGGTGGCAACTGAGTGTCGGTCCACTCGGCGACGAAATCTGCCAGCACTTGAGACTTGATGGCCTTCCGTGGTGCGTAGGTGATGGTCTCGCCCATCAGCTCGACCGACCACTTGGCAATCCTTCCAGTGGCCTCCCGGTTATGGATGATCTCCCCCAAGGGGAACGAGGATACCACAGTAACCGGGTGGCCGAGGAAGTAATGTTGGAGCTTGCGACGCGTAAGGACGATGGCGTAGAGCAGCTTCTGCACCTGTGGGTAGCGGATTTTCGTTTCCGAAAGCACCTCGCTGACAAAGTAAACCGGCCGCTGGACTGGCAAGGCGCGTCCTTCCTCTTGCCTCTCCACCACTATGGCCGCGCTGACCACCTGGGTGGTTGCGGCGACATAGAGGAGGAGGGGCTCAGGCGGTTCAGTCGCCGTTGCTGGTCGAGGAGGGACAAGGATCGGAGTGGACGTTAGCTTGGCTTTGAGTTCGTCGAGGGCCCCCTCGGCCTCTGCGGTCCACGTAAATTGCTCAGATTTTTTCAAGAGACGGTACAGAGGCATGGCCTTCTCCCCCAGACGTGAGATGAAGCGGCTGAGGGCCGCGAGACAGCCCGTGACCCTCTGCACGCCCTTGAGATCCCGAATCGGCCCCATTCGCGTGATGGCCGCCACCTTCTCAGGGTTGGCCTCGATCCCGCGTTGGGAGACGATGTATCCGAGGAGCATGCCCCGAGGCACTCCAAAAACACATTTCTCGAGATTGAGTTTTATGTTTTTGGCTCGAAGGCACCCGAACGCGATTTCGAGGTCTCGGATGAGGTTGTCCGCTTTTTTGGACTTGACCATGATGTCATCGACGTAGGCTTCGACCGTGTCGCCTATGTGTTCGCCGAAGACATGGAGCATACACCGCTGATACGTTGCCCCGGCGTTTCGGAGGCCGAAGGGCATTGTCACGTAGCAGTACATGCCAAAAGGTGTGATGAAGGAAGTCGCGAGCTGGTCGGACTCTTTCATCTTAATTTGGTGGTAGCCGGAGTAAGCATCGAGGAACGAGAGGGTTTCACACCCCGCGGTAGAGTCGACAATTTGATCAATGCGTGGTAAAGGAAACGGAACTTTGGGACATGCTTTGTTTAAACTAGTATAGTCAATACACATCCGCATCTTTCCATCCTTTTTCTTAACTAACACGGGATTAGCTAACCATTCGGGGTGATGAACCTCCTTGATGAATCCAGCCGCCAAAAGCTTGTGTACCTCCTCGCCGATGATCCTGCGCTTCTCCTCGTCGAAGCGGCGCAGGCGTTGCTTCACCGGTCTGGACCCGGCCCGGATTTCCAAGGCGTGCTCGGCGACTTCCCTCGGTATGCCCGGCATATCCGAGGGACTCCACGCAAACATATCGGCGTTGGCGCGGAGAAAGTCGACGAGCACGACTTTCTATTTGTCCTCGAGGTCGGCGCTGATCGTTAGCACCTTCTCGCATGGGCAGCTCGGGTCGAGGGGGACTTTCTTGGTGTCTTGTGCCGGCTCGAAGTTGCCGGCGTGTCGCTTGGGATCTGGCATCTCGTCGGCGAGGTGCTCGAGGGTCGCGGCTATCATGGCGTTTTGCTCGACGGCCTCCCCATATTCGACGCATTCGACATCGTAGTCGTACGCGTGCTCGTAGGAGGAGGCGACAGTGATGATGCCTTTGGGTCCTGGCATCTTGAGCTTGAGGTAGGTGTAGTTCGGGATCGCCATGAACTGCGCGTAGCCCGGTCGGCCGATGATGGCGTGATACGTTCCGTGAAACCCGACCACCTCGAAGGTGAGGGTCTCTTTCCTGAAGTTGGCAGGGGTGCCAAAACAGACAGGGAGTTCGATACGGCCGACGGGGAAAGCCTTCTTCCCTGGCACGACGCCATGGAACCCCCCGGCACTGGGTCAGAGTTGGTGCCTGCTGACCCCTAGGAGGTCGAGGGTCTCGAGGTAGATGACATTCAGGCTGCTGCCGCCGTCCATGAGGACCTTCGAGAGGCGGGTGTTGATGATGATCGGGTCGAGCGGATAGGCCCCGGGGTTGGGGACTCGATCCGGATGATCATCGCGGTCGAACGTGATGGGCGCATCAGACCAGTCGAGGTAGTGAGGTGTCGCGACACGAGCGGAGAAGACCTCTCGACGCTCCCGCTTACGCTGTCGGGGCGTGAGCTGGGTCGAGGGCCCCCCGTAGATCATGTAGCAGTCATAGACTTCGGGGAATTTTCCGTCTTCCCCGTTGTCTCCCTCGTCGCCGCCTTGGTCTTTCTTGTCGTCACCTTTCTTCACACCCACTTGTTCGAAGTGCCTTCGAAGCATGCGGCAGTCCTTAAGCTTGTGCTTTGCCCCGTCCTTATGGTAAGGACAGGGCTCCTCGAGCATCTTGTCGAAGATGGCGCCCTCGGGGGGCGCGGGGGGACCTCGAGGTCTTTTGCGTTCGGTTGCAGCGACGAGATCATCTTCTGCAGCCTCCCGCTTGCCTTGTTGATTTTTCTTCTTCTTGTTATTTCTCTTCGACCCTTTGCTCGAGCCTCCTACGTTGTCGGCTACCGGCATTTTTCCCTTGTCCTTCACGTCGCTGAAGAAGGCGCCGACGGCCTCCTCGCCGGCCGCGTAGTTGGCGACCACATCCATAAGCTCGTCGACGGTGTCGGGGCGGTTACGCCCTAACTCGCGAACTAGGTCCTTGCAGGTTGTACCCACAACAAACGCTAGAACGACGTCGAGGTCGGAGATGTGGGGCAGCTCGGTGCGGAGCTTGGAGAATCGTCGAGCAAAGTCGCGGAGAGACTCCCCTGGCTTTTGCTTGCAGTTGCGCAGTTCCCAGGAGTTTCCGGGACGCACGTAGGTACCTTTGAAATTCCCCTCGAAGATACGGACA
>JALGXP010000559.1:0-29173 GCA_023333625.1 Bothriochloa decipiens
TGAAACTCGACCCGACCTTCACCTCCACAACGGGGTGACGTGAAGCTCGACCCGACCTTCACCTCCACAACGGGGCAACGTGAAGCTCGACCCGACCTCCACCACTACGATAGGGCGATGTGAAGCTCGACCCGACCTTCACCTCCACAACGGGGTGACGTGAAGCTCGACCCTACCTTCAGCTCCACAACGGGGCGATGTGAAGCTCGACCCGACCTTCACCTCCACGCGCCGGCACCAAGGGGCCAATGGGCCTTAAGGAGGAAGCTCGGGCGGGCCAAGGCCCATTGGGTGAAGTCAGCACGGAACGAGGAAGATAGCCTGGGGATAGCATATCTGTGGATTATTCTCTTGAATGTCGAGGGTAAAATTGTAATCGTGATTCCTGTTGTACAAGCCAGCATAAAAGGGAGACCCCTTTGCATTGTAAAAGAGGAGGATTCCAGAGGCTAGTGAAACCCTAATCGCCTCTGGACCCACCATTGTAATATGCAAAGTAATACAGTTGTGTTATTCGAGCCTCATTCATTATCTCATTGACTCATCGGACCTTCACCTTCTCGCCGTAGTGTGGTGAAGGTCCGTGCGAGTTCATACGAGTTACCCACTGAGTTCATCGTCTGGACCTCCTCCGTTCATTCATCGTGTTGACAATGTTCTCCGGAACCGTGTTACCACAAGCAGTATTATCACTGCAAGTGCACGTGTAGACGGCCCACCGTACATTACCGGGTAATATGCCTGAGGCCTTGTTTAGATGGCTAAAAATAACCAAACTGTGTAATTAGTTATTATTTTTTTACCTATATTTAATACTCCATGCAATCGGCTAAAAATTGATGTGATAGAGAAAGAGTGAAGAAACTAGCAATTCTGAGAGCATCTAAACAAGGCCTGAACCTAACGGCGCCATTCCGAGAAAGAATCCTTTCATTATTTTTATTGCTTGCGCGCGGTAGATCGAGCACGATCGAGTTGATGAATGAATGAGACACGACCTTCCGATTTACCCCAGGACGAAGGCTATAGTACGCAGGGAAAATTAACAGAGCGACACTTGTCGTGGCCACCGTGTTACATTGCTAGCTAGGATGGAAATCTGGTTTAATCGTACTACGTGGGTGTGCAGACACCCACAGACGACGGCACACAGCTTGGCCGGAAGAAGTTTCAAAATCTATTAATTACTAGTCTCTTTAATTAGACCGCTCCGTTCAGTTTCGCAGGAACGACTTCGTTCCCGGAAGAATTCTGGCGAGGAATTCTTTAATTTATATAAGCTTTTGTTAACCGGAATGATGCCTGGCATCGATTTCTGCTGTGGCCGAACGAGCCCTTAAAGCGTTTACAGGGAGTGAGACGTATGCACATGCGTACTTACGTCTATAAGTATGGCATGCACGCAAGACCGATCGAACCATGCACGTACAACAAGTGCAATTAATTAATTAATCGATCGAACGAGGCCATGGAGCGATGGGTAAGTACGTGGATCATCAGCCAAACGACGACGAGGCATGCTTGTTGCCGGCAGGGGCAGGTCGCTAGCGCCAGCTTGCGTGAAGGTGCAGACTGCGAAACCCTCTGCGAGCCCTGCATTACGCAGACAGTACTGCACTGCATAGTGTGCATGCACTGAGATGCCCAGTGCCAGGTCGCATTGCACATCACGCCGTGCTATCTGGCTGCTTGCTAGCAGAAACTGCAGCCTCTAGCAGCGTGCGTGCCTGCAGCCTGCCGCCTGCTGCCCCTGCAACTGCAAGCCTGCACACTGGTCTTCTGTTTACTCTACTTTACACAGTAAAAAAGACGTTTCTACCCCTCCCTGCTTCCTTCTCTGCCCGCTGAAGCCAGTCCGACTCCGGACCGAACGTTTCCGTCGCCCGACTCCTGACTCGCGAAGAAAAAAAAAGTAGCGATGGCCGACGGCGCCGCCGCCGCCGCCCAAACACGCGGATCCAGGGCCGCCAAGGCGGATCCGCCGCCCCTACCCGGTGAAGGCTGCTCTCCTCCCCCCAATCTCTCGTCGGGCGCCGCCACCGGCCCGGAGGCGCCGCGGCCATCCTGGTGGCGCGCGCTGCCAGGGATGGGGACCGGTCCAGTCCGGCGCGGCCAGGAAGGGGCGGCCGGCGACCCTACCGTCCAGGAAGCGGGCGACCCTGCCCCCAGCCCCTTGTCGAAGTTCAGTCCAGGGAGGAGGAAGAGGCAAGAGTCCACCGGCATGGATGCATCGGCAGCAGCTCATGAAGGCCGACAGCGGCGAATGCTTCTCCACTGCTAGCAGCAGCCCGCTCCCTCAGCTCCGATGGAAAACCGGCGGCGCATGGTGGAGATGATATTCTTGATTTATTTTTGATGATGCTTCTTGCTGGCTCTCGATCTTGCGAGCAGGTCCTCGGACACCCGTCGTGTGCGAGTTCCTGATGCATCATGGCATCAGTTCGATCACGGACACCTGGATGAAAAGCTGAGCCTGTATAGTGGTTACGAAGATCCAGGCAGTTGGATTCGATGCATTCTTTTAGATTAATTTTGATTGATCTTTTGTAGAAAGTGATGATATTGTTAATGATTTTTTTATGTACTATAAAGATGCCAGTTTGCACAAAAATGTGGTTTTGTAAATTTACTACCATAATATGTCATTAGCTGAATTTGGTTCAGTCATGTATGTTACGGTTTGCAAAAGAACATTATCAGAGATAATTACTATCAAAGATAACGTCGAGAAGTAGCAAGAGACTCTGTTTTTATTTTTTTTTTTATCAAGGGTAAAATTGTCATTGCACTTCCAAAGTTAACACCGGCCAGATTCTTAAGAAATTTTTGTTTTAGAGCCTGATTCCTAAATTCATAAGGTAGAGATCCTAATTCTTAAACAGTTTATTTTTAGGGTCTGATTTCTAATTCTCCTATTTTTTTAAGGAAAGCCTGCACACTGATCTGCGGCGTCGTCTGGTGCGGAGAGACGAGAGAAACGAGTCAGGTCCCGCGGCCCAGCGGGGCGACTGCGTGGCCCGACCATGGTAGCCTAACGACGCTTTCATTCGTCACGGCCCACGGGCGCGCGCGAGATGGGGAAAGGACGCAACCGGGCTAGCTTTCTGGCCCAGGCCCGCCTCGGCACAGCCCGTCTCTGACTGCGCGGCCTACGTACTCAAACCGATTTTCCAAGGACATGGTCACATGGACATGAATCCAGGAATGGTCGTCACTCGTCGTCAGTGTCTCTCTCTCGTCAGCTCGCAGGCTACTACAGTACCTCACAAGTCACGGGGCACTTCACTCTTGCAACTATACCACAACCAATCAATAATGATTTTGCACAATGACCACAGTACAATACAGGTAGCGAAAACCAAAAAGAAAAACAAAAAAATTGAGCTACAAACAGGCACAGGTAGCTAGCCTACTCATCTCTAATAAACTGGTAGGAAAACAAAGGCATCTCCTTATCTCCAATAAACTGCAGCAGAACAGGTCTGCTGTCTACTCAACTCACACGGATCATCCATAAACTCTCGCCGCCGCCGCCGCACTGCGTTTCGTTTCCAGGTCGTCCGAATATCTGCAGAGCACGTAAAACCCAACATCCATCCGCCCGACGGCCTCATATTGGCGAGACGACTTGTGCTATCGATCGCTTCGACTTGCACTTGCACAGTTGCACGCGAGCAGCAGCAACGCAACGCAACAACAGGGTTATAGTGACAGGTGGCGTACACACCTAAAGTCGGCTCTCGGTCTTATCTCTTCCTGAATTTCAAGCACTTGGTCTGTCTTACTTCGTCCGCCATGCTTGATGTCCTTGGCCAGCTTCTCCATGGCATTTACGAATGAACTTATATAGTGTACTTCGGGTACGTCTCTAGATTGCATTGGTCACGGCGTCTTTGATCCACAGCGGCTCGTAATTCTCCTCACATGCATTGGCTAGCTCCCACATGCACTTCCGTGAGTGAAGTCCACAAAGTCATTTTTTTTAAACATGTCATTGGCATGTATTTCACTAAGGCAAAATAGAGAATCAATACACCCCAATGATAAGCGGAAGATTACCGATACATGTAAGCTCGCACGAAGTCCACAAAGTCATGATAGAAGATATAAACAATACAAACTAAAATTTGGACTCTTGTAATAAAATCAAATATACGAATAAGGTGGTTGCAACTTGCTGGTTAGCTGGCGACTACCTTTTGTTTTACAAAGACCACAAAAGCCTTAATGCCAAACAAAGATATTGGCTCCGCCATCATTTTCTTTCTCACTTGCCAAACAAGCATGATACATGTGGGTGCATATGCCCCCACCCCAACCCACTCACCCATGATAAATTCTAAAATCTTACCATATATCGTCGAAGACCATGCACCCACAAGAAAGTTGCATCACCTTTAATTTACTCTACCTTGATAGCGGAGAATTCCGAAGTGGTATTATTCCACAATATGCTATAAAAATTAGTTTGAGGACAGTTATAATATGATTCTTACCTCCATGTGAAAAAGGGTTGCATACTTTCTGAACTCTTATTTTTTGACAGCAAACCCTCGAGGGTGAATTTTCTTACATCTCAATGTAGCGCCGCTTCAGCGACAAGGCAAATGAAAGGCATAGGCCTTCGCTTCCAAGCCACCTTTGTTTGAGTTGAGTAAGTTGCCATCAATTTCCATCTCCCAGATTTTGTCGATGGTTATAGGTTAAAATGAGGAAGAAAACAACCTAAAGATAGATTCCTTTGCGAGGAGACCATCAGTCAAGTTATTTATAGCCTTTTATTGCTTTTCTTTTGTGGTAATAACATGTTTCCTCATGTAGTCGCTTACACAAATCTACTAAGGGAAGATTTTATGACCATTTATGCAACAATCAATCTCACAACATTAGCATTAACTAATACACCTGTTATTTTTCACTTTCACTTACTTAAAAGAAAAGTGTTGTGTCTATTAGGATCAAGCAGATTCCCTATAATGTTGAGGTAGACAAAATATTAGTTGTCTTTAAGATCATGGGCAATGATAAATTTTGGTGTACCTACGTTGCCTAAGAGAGAAAACAGACCATAGAGGACAACAGAAAGATGAGGAGCATTCTAAGGCATCAGCGGAGCTATATGGGGGCCATGCCCCCCCCCACACACACACACTTGTGTTTTATCTTAAATTTGTATAGTGCATACTATTAGCTCTATATCTGTGTCCGCATCTACATGACTCTCGATTGGTGCTGGGATCAAGAGTTGCTGACTCCACACTCCGCACAGACCAAGCCACTAGCTAAGATGCTTGCGAATGTTTCCCACAGACGTTTGTGGTAAAAAAAAAAACTTGCAGACGACCCTTGTCCAATTCTTGCTTTGGCTGAGTACATCCTGCTTTTAAGTTTTGTTGTTGCTTCTTTTTTTTTTTTTTTTTTTTTGCCTCCAAACCCTTTGATCTGTCTAATCCGTAGGCTAAGTTGCTGATTGAGTACTAAATATTTTATTGCAATTGAGGTTTTTTGCTTTTTAGAGAATTTTGGATGCTTTGCTATTTGATTTGCCCTATTTACAGGAACTAAGACTAATTTCTCCATCACTAAGTATGTTTGGGTTTAAGTTGTAAAAAATGCCCCCTCCTACGATTTGATTCAGCCGTCACTCGTCAGGCCATCTCTCGTCCGTCAGGCCATCCACAATGTTGGGTTTCACCGGTGCTGAATTAGGAGAGAGAAGGATGAAGCACCGGTGCATGCCATTGTGGAGTGCGATGCTAAGTGAAAAAAATCAAGCACCGCAGGATGTAGGTTCATCGGTGCTGAAACAATAAACAATTGTATTTCTTCACCTGGCTTTGCATGTGAACGCCTCTATGCTGTGCAACTGGTGCAAGGCTGCTGGCCCCCACCGCATGGCTGTGCACATGAATCACCGGTGCCCACACTGTGGGTAGAGATGAGTCCTGGCATCGGTACCCGTTTGTATGTACGGATTTGTTTTCAGCATCGCACACGCTGTGGATAGTCTCATAGTCACAGACTCACAGAGACACAGACTCACAGTGCACTTCACTTCGTTGCAACTGCAACCAATCAATCAGAACGAATTCTCTTGCACAGTGACTACAATACAGGTAGCAAAAACCAAAAAAAAAAAGAAAAAGAAAAAATTGAGCTACAAACAGGCTAATCATTGGCGTCCACTAGGAAAACAAAGGCCTCTCCTCATCTCCAGCACACTGCAGCAGCCACAGATCTGTCTGTCTACTCTGAAGTCTGAACTCAACTCACAGGCATGCTGCTGCACGGCATTTCCTTCCCAGGTCGTTGGCATCTGCAGAGCACGTAAAACTCAATAGGAAACCCCATCCATCCATCCATCTGCCTGCCTGCCTTCCTCATTGACGACCTGTGCTATCGCTTCTTCGACTTGCACACGACACGAGTAGCAGCACCAGTGCAATGCAATGCAGCAGGGTTAGTGACTGGCGTACAGCTAAAGACGGCCGAGACCTTATCTCTTCCCGAATCTCAAGCACTTGGTGTGTCTTACTTCGTCCGCCATGCTCGACGGCTGCTGCGCCTGGGCCGCCTTGCTGTCCTTGGCCAGCTTCTCCATGGCGTTTATGAACTTGCGCAGGTGCCTGATATACTCGGGATACGTCTCCAGGTTGCAGTGGCCACCGCCTTTGATCCACAGCGGCTCGTACTTCTCCTTGGCTAGCTCCCACAGGCGCTTCCCGTGAGTGAAGTCCACGATGTCGTCGGCTGTTCCCTGCAACACGGATATACATCCACAAAGTCAATCAAGATACACACATAGTTCTTGAGTCTTTACTGACCCTTGAGGTGCCCAAATCAAAGGATGAATAGACTGGACAGACACTGGAATTAGATGATCACAGCAGTACACACAAAGGCAGCTATTATAAGTTCTACGAAGCAGAGAATATACATTTGCAAGTCCAGACAGACACAGGGAGCACACCAATATACAAGAAAAATGCTAGAGGTCAATAAGTTTCTGTGAGACAGATTAGTCAAATATTTGGGGCTACAGCTTTTCACAATTTTGTTTCTAAAAGAAGGGGAACAAAATCATAAAATTGTATATGAGGCATCTTGACAATAGTAATACAGACACTAGCAAGGCAATCACAGTGAAGGAAAAAACAGGTGATTTAGGATTAAGAAAATGAGGTTAGAAGCCTACTCACATGTATGACTAACACAGGGCAGTCAACCTGCTTTATTTTGTCGATGTTCTGTGAAATATATGAAAGTTAACCAGATTAGGATCACAAAGTCGATGCTATCTGGAGCAGCAGGGAAATTACCAAATTATGGTGCAAATTAAACTTACCTTGAAGATGTCGAACCAAAGTGTGACTTTCACAGGATACAGAACCCGTATGCCAGAGAGTATACCACTGTGAAGGACAACCCCTCTTAGCTTTTCCAAACGTGAGGCTAAATGCAATGTTGGTCCACTTCCAACCGATTGCCCATACAGGATTAAATCCTCTTCTTCTATCCCATACTCCTTTTTCAAGCAATCATAAACAGCCTCTATGTCATTGTATGTGTTGTACTCTGATGGCTGTGTTAGACCACAAATGGAATTCAATTAGTCTGCATTACATACAACCTGGAAAACAGATACAGCTAGGTGCACAGTACAGACAGGAACGTGTCTACCATCAAGTTCGTTAGTTCATAAATCTATGTGTGACTTATGGGAACAAGCACACATGCAACATTATTGTTCACGGTCCGAACAAGTTCTTGAGTAGGCATGATTACCTAAGCTGATGGTCCCTTAGTCTAAAAACTTTGTAAAAAGTATGGCTACCAGAACAAAGGTGCCATCATGGTCTAGATCAAGAAAGCAATGGTCATCCATTCCCCCCTTCCTTGGGGAGTATTGATGATGTAGGTGACAGAGGCTAACCAGACATTTGCCAAAGTCCAGTCCTTGATGAGGCTAAGGATGATAGAGTGTTCAATAATTCCTCGCTATGACAGAGGGTGCCATAGATCTATTGAAGAACATAGGATTGATCACGCTAAAAGGATAGGGAACAGTCAAATCTAACAGTTGCTACTAGGATTCATCCCTAACAACGTGATACAATCATATACAGGAGACGTCATGATCCCAAGATAAAAATGGAATTAGTAATTGTTCAAGGGGAAAAAAATAATTGATGACGAGACGTCATGACAAACTGACAGTTTAATCCAGGACAAACAAACGTCCAATTCAAGCAACAAGAGAACCACACTTCTACCCCTGAAATCACTTAAGATTTTAGAGACTTACTTTTCCTGTAGAAGCACCATAGCCTGAATAATCATAGCTGAAAAGAAAACAGAGGAAACAGCTTTAGTCAATGGAACAACTATTGAATGAAAATGTTGGCAAGTAATCCAACATAATAGTAATTTTTCTATTATTGTAAAGAAAAGTCAGCAAAACACCCTATCAAATCCAGAGAGCAATTTTTCTGGTGTGGAAAAACTTTTGTTACTAAAGTCAAACAGTAGGTATCGACTAGATCACGAGAAAGTTTTTTTTCGAGAACATGCATGGCACGTGTTTCATTAAGAAAAGTGAGAGTTTAAGTTACATTCCGTTTGGCCTGCGGCGAGGTGCCGTAGGTGTGGATGGACGAGACACGACACAAGGCGCCGGCTCGAACGGCGGTGCTTCGAGTTTTGTACTAGCTAATTAGATCGCGAGAAAGTTATACATCCATCTGCCTGTGAAACCTGGACTTGATACCTAATTAGCTGATATATCCTGGTGGTTTTCTTTGGCTGGGCAGAAACAATGTGCTGGAACAGAACAAAGGACATGGTGTTCTTTTGCTCCACTCTGCAACTCTCAACTAAGAAGCATGAAGTTGATTCTACAGTAATTCACAGTTTCGAATACAGTATATACAGCATACAAAATATGATTGGGGCACATCTGGACCATAACATTCTTATCTTGTGTCAGAGTAGTGGCCGTTAACAAACTGAAATTTCTGAAGGCAAGAAACGACGGAGGTACACCAGGGCCTTGTTTAGTTCACTCCAAAATTATAATTTTTTCACTCTCTCCATCACATTAATATTTAGCTGTTTGCATAGAGCATTAAATATAGGTAAAAAATAACTAATTACACAGTTTAGTTGAAAATCACGAGATGAATCTTTGAGTCTAGTTGGTCCACGATCGGACAATATTTATCAAATAAGATAAAAATGGTACTATTCATCAGGTTTATTTTTTTCCATGATCTAATCAAGGCCCAGTACCCTGTGCAGCATTTATCAGCAAAAGAACAAAGACTTGTGAAACGATGTGCTAGTACAATAATTGGAACTGTTCAAAACATGGGATTCCACATGCCTTCTCCAAGTAGTATAGATGATAAGGAAAAAGAACTACAGAAATTGCTAGTTGGTTTTCTAGCCTCGGATCGTGGTAAAGGAGACCAGGACAGCTTATAACTGCCATGCAACCAAAGCTGTACTTTTGCAGGCTTGCAGCTCTGCCCGAACTATTCATGAAAGGAAAATTAAACAAGAGCACATGACTACGTACATGAGTTCACAGATAGATTTTTTATGACACATTCAATTGAACCGATTGTTCAATAACACGGACACAATCAGATCTCCTCACAATCAGTTAGCAACTGCCTTCGAAAAAGAACTTGTTGCAAACAAACAAGATCATCCAATTGAACTCCCCTTGGGAATAAAAGCAAATGCTCTGCATTGATCAAAATAAATGTACGTATCTTGGTAAATGGATGGCGTGCAAACAACGAACATGCATCCAAATCTACTCGCGTAGAAGTAACACTAGTGGGGAAACAAGAAGCTTAGCAATGGAGGGGAGCCGGGTAAAGCGGGCGTATGTTTGTGAGCTCACCGACCTCATGATGTTGACGCGGAGGTGCGCACGGAGCTCGAGGAAGAGGCCGAGCATCTGGCCGAGGTCGGCGGCGTTGCCGTGGGAGTAAAGCAGCGTGAGCCGCGCGGCGGGGTGGCGCCAGAAGGCGGAGACGACGCGGTTGCCGGCCCTGGTGGGCAGCGCGCGCACCTCTACGCCGGCGTCCGGCGACACCCCGGTCATCCGCAGCAGGGAACCAGCACCGTCCTGGGCCTCGATGCCGTACGTCGCCGGCTCCGGCGGGAAGAAGGCCAACCGCGCCGCCACCGACGACGTGACGTTGCCCATTCTACCCTGCCCCCTGCTGCCCCCGCGGCATGGGCCTCCTCCCACGATGGCGGGGCGGGGCTGCCTGGCTGCTGCTGCCACTGCCTATTCCGGGCGTGGGCGCGCGCGGGCTGGCGGAGGTGGAGCTCGCTGCTCGCAGGTCGCAACGTGAGGTGGTGGGTGGTTGCCTGTTGCTCGCGCGGAGTTGCGGCCTCGTTTCTTCCCTCCGTCCTTATGAGGAAGTGGGTGGACAGGTGGAGTCTCTCTTGTTTCTTTTTGGCATTTTCCCTTGCATCGCATTGCTTATTTTTCTTTTTATATATATATTAAAATCAAATGTGTCACCTCTCTCTTTTGTGTGAACTGATACGTGTCGTGCCAAATTAAATATACTTCTAGCACTCAAATTTATCATAAAATAAATGGACTTCTAAGTACGCATAGGCAACCTAGTTCTAATATTATTTTTGCCTTTTCTATTTCAGAATTAGAATCATTAAATGCTGAAATAATTTTTAAAGAGGTACTAGAAGTACACTTAGTTTAGAATGGAGGATTATTTGGCTGTGTGTTTTTTATTGCTCGTATTTTGTCGATTGTCCATTTGTCCTAAAAATACTAGCTTCACTATAGTGTAGCTAGTTTGGATTTTTTTAGAAATTGTCCACTCTGAGTTCAAGCCTTCAACTTATCATGGACGCTCATATTTTTGTGGCAATGAATTTCATGATTAATTATATTTATAAAAAGATAAATTCAATATCAATGGTATTTTTAATGACACAAATATCAGCATTTTTACAATATTTGGTTACATTTTGAGATTTTATAACTTATTAGTACCTTTGTATATATACAATATTTGGCTCTCCTTTGACAGGGTTTCTTCTTATAAAACAGCTTTGACTTCAAAGGAATATCCTACACTGTGCTAAGAAGTTTATTTTTCTCTCTTTTTTTTTTTAGAAATGAACTATGAGTCCGACAAAGGAAAAACTAGCTTCCCATTACTGGCTTCTTCAAATGAGCCAGAGGACATAGTGCTGCGTTTGGTTAAACCAGAGATTTCATCAACTACTCCAAGTAGAACTGACTTTTCCTGGAGGTGAGGAAGTGAGGTGAAGGCTGGCTGACGCCTCCCTGACAGGAGAGAGAGAGAACCGAACTGTGAGTTGTGACTGTGTGACCTTAGTGAGCAGCACAGAACAGAAGCAACGAATTGGTTGGAGGGGGGGTGGTCAAGATTCGGTCAAAAGTGAAGCGAGGCAAAGCAAAGCACAAAGGACAGTGGCGACTGATGGCCATGGCCAGTGAAATGATGAGTGACTGAGATGGCTGCTCCATGCTGGGCAGCGAGCTGGACCGACGAAGACGACGCGGTGAGCCACTGTGCCGTGGGCCCGGCCCTGGCAGCAGCTGCCGGCATCAGGACCTGGGTTTATGTTGATGATGATGATGTCCATCGTCCTCTGGTTTCCTGCACCACCGGCAGTCCGGCATTCAGTATTCTTCTTGGTGCCTGCTGAGATGAGTTGGTTGCTGAAAGTTGCCAAGGACGGCAGAAATGGAGCTGTGGCAGCTGAGTGACGAAAATTACAGTGTCTGTGAGCAAGCACTGCATCTCCCAAATTGACGAGCGCAATTGCTCAGCCGGCGCCGGAAGGCTTTGTACTGCTTGCGGGAGTAGAGGTAGGTAGAGCCGTAAAAGGGCTCAATATATAAAAGGAGGTAATGTCACGTAATTAACGCGTAGTGGAGTATTGGACAGAACATTCTCATTGTGCTCATCTTTTGAAGTCTCTGCCCTCTGCGTAAGAATGATCGCGTGGTAAAGAGGGAAAAAAATGCACGCATCGGACGTCTCACCATGGAAAAAGATGGCGGCAGCGTCACATTCGCATCGCATGTCTCGAATCCTCAGCTTTTGGTGTGGTGTGCCAACACAACGCACAGTAAACTTCCTCGCAACGTACTGTGCGAATGTGCGAACGTATCTACTGTACGGCGCATGAGCAGAGACAGAACCATGTGCAAGTGCAACCCCCATTGCACCACTCTAGTCTCAACTGACGTCTCAAATCACTTCACAAGTTCACACGCCCAGACTGAAATAGCCTAGGTCTTATTTAGTTGACTCAAAAGACTAAAAATTTCACTCTCTCTCTTCGTCACATCAAATATTATGTCATATGCATGCAGCATTAAATATAGATAAAAAAAATAACTAATTACACAGATTAGTTATAAATCACGAGACGAATCTTTTAAGCCTAATTAGTCCATGATTAGACAACATTTATCAAATACAAATAAAAGTGCTACATTGCTTTCTAGGCTAAATTTGCCATCTAAATAAGGCCCTAGTACAATTCGTTTCTCGTCTGAGACTCCCTTTAAATTCGGTAATCACATGTGTTCTTTTTGATTCCGTCACGATGTAAAACTAGAGTATCAAAAGCGGATCATTTCCTAAGAAAGAAGAGAAATGGCCTGTGCCTGAGAAAGGCGTACTCTACGAGTGAGTGATGGCATCTATACAAGCTCTCCTTTTGTGGCTCTCACTCATTTTCAATGCAATCCGCCTTTTGCATTTCTGTTCTGGCGAATGAATGCTCCTACAGTCCTACCATCATCTCTACTCCTACGCAATGCAAGTATGCAATGCATGCAAGCCACTTTTATCAAAGTCAAGAATGCTACCGCTTACTGTATTTCAATATCCCAGGCAACGCTCAAATGTGCCATACACCATCGGTTTCATCCTAGAATTCGTTCCTAGGGATTTTCCTATTGCACATAAAGTTGTATAAAACGCACGAACAAAATTTGTATGAACTTTGTAGTATAATACAACTAGTTTATGGTTGGATTTGGATCGACCATTGACATGCTGAATATGATAAAATGCACAGTACCATCAAGGACCAGTGTGCTCAAAGAGGTAGGGGAAGGACCATGACCTCATCATACCCTCTACCAACCAACCAGGACCCTCACTCCAAAGTTTCCTGGGACCACATGCAGCTCTGCCTTCGATGGGCCTGAGGCCGTCAAAGGGAGAAAGGGCCCGGTCAACGGAAGACTTCCACCTGGCTGCATTTGCCTACCAGAATAGATAGAATACACGCGCACACAAGCAGCAAAACATGATGCTAAGCTACTTCAGCCTTCAGGCCTCTTTTATTGCGGCCCGAATGCTAAGATGAGGTCCTTCGTTGTCCAACATAACAGCATCTACAAATCCTTTTTTTGCGTGGAGGACAATGGTTGTTGGTTGCCCTATACAATTGTAGTTGGACAGCCTCCTACTACCTATTCATCATGATATTTTTCACTAATCCATGATACTGCTATAATGTAAGCAATTAGTTTATACTCCCTCCGTTCCAAATTGTAAGTCGCTTTGATTTTTTTGGTACATACATTTTGCTATGTATCTTGTCTAGATACATAGCAAAATGCATGTACCAAAAAAATCAAAGCGACTTACAATTTAGAACAGAGGAAATATATATCAACCAAAACAGGTGAGGTTACACTGGATGAAAGAGTACATATCAATTTTGACTCTTGTATTGAACGAAATCATCTTCTGTACAACAATAACTAGTGGCATATGTACTGTGTGTAAGCACTAACAGGCCAAATATGTACACGCCTGAGGACATCTTACCCCATGCTGGAGAAGCTATTTCCACACTTTGACAGCACCGTCTCTGCTGGCTGATATCAATCTCTGGCTAGACAAGTTGAAGGATGCCAGCGCAAGTATTGTGTCACGATGGCACCCGGCAGAATCTGCGGCTGCCACCGCGAGCTGAGTCTTGGGCATCAAACCGGAGACCGTGGTACTCTGTTTGTACATTTCCTGGGCAGAACACAAAAAACAATTACAAACAGCAGTTTGCAGAAGCAGAATGCCTTCCATGGCTGTCAAGTAAAATACTAGGGAAGCTTCAATGTGGGATTAAGGAAAAAGAACTACCGAACAAGGACTGAAGGCTACCTGCACGACCTGTACTCCAAAACTGGATCTTATATCGTAACACTCATCGTTTCCAACTGCTTTCTCCAAAATATCTCCTTTTGCTGAACGTACTTCTTTTGCCGAGGGGCCAGCAATACAGAAGCTTTGCTCAGGCCTTCAAATGTCAATACAAAGCATCATTATGGCTGGAAGCGGATTAAAAAATCATTATGAACCAAGAGGGGCAGTACAGAAAGAATTGAACCTTGCTTGATCCCAGTAACGAATCTTCAAATCTGTTCCTCCAGTTAATAGATCACCACCTGGTAAGGGCAGCAATGAACGTATGCCTGGACGGCGTACAGGTGGGTCATTCAATTCATCGATTCTGTACTTATAATTGCCTGCTCTTCTGATATCTTTGATGATTGGCTTGTTAACAGGCCTTGATGGCGCCTTTGACATCACAGCTTCATTGTCAGTGCTCGCTGTTCTAAACATCTGCATAGTTTGTTGAATATCCCAGATGTAAATTTAGTGTTTGATATGGGTATATGATTTAGTTGCTTACTTCTCAAAAAAGTGAAGATACTTCTTAGAACATGACACAAGGAAAAGGAACATGAAAATACTAAAACAATAGAAACATTCACTTTATAAATCTTTTGCACCAGGAGCAGATTTAATTCAGGAAGGAATAGATCATTTTTGGGCTATGGCACTGAATCTCTATAAAAATGATAGAGCCATGGTAAGATATTCTACCAGCAGACCTCATATAATATACTAATCAGAGAACATTTTATTACCTGGTGGCAGCTTCCATTCTCAGCATTCCACAGAGAAACTTCGTTGCATCCGGCAGCAACAAAAACTAATGGTCTCCCAGCAGAAGATATTGAACTTGGTGGAGGTATAAGCAAGCACAATTTCTCTATAGGGCTTACTGTTGAATAGTTCCATGAGTTAACAGGCAGTAAAAACCTATTGTCCCACAATGTAAGGACGCCTCTTGAAGAACCTGAGATGAACCAATTTCCACACTGGCCCACAACAAGTGCCGATATATAGCCCTCCTCTGGAGAGGATTTAAATGACCAAGGTTCTGAGTTGGTTCTTGTATCCCATTTATGGATGCCACAATGTTCCGTGCTGAAAAGAACAGTTGAACTAAAGCTGTCTGGTGAACAGTTTACAACACTGAGAATTGCGCCTTCTTTAATATCATTCCTTTTTACATCAACAATTCCAGCATACCTTTCCACAACACTCCCAACGCTACGTGCACAATCCACGGAAAACAAGTGTAATGTTCCATCGCTAGCACCAACAATAACCTGTGAAGTACCATGGACCATTGTCGTACATAGAGCTCGGCTATTACCCATGCTGTATGTTAACCTAGATCTGAAGGCAATGTCCTTTTCTAACTTTCTTGTATCCCATATTTTGATACTTGAGTCATCCGAAGCAGTCACAAAAAAGGTATTGTCATTCGACACGGCAATGTCATTGACAGATGAGCGATGCTCCTGGAGATGTGCCACTAGAATTCCACGAGGCTTCCATCCAGTCTCTAGGTTCACTGCTGATCTGGAGAACGGCAATCCTCCGGTGTCAGAGTTTGGACTGCTATCCCCTTGCAAAGAGGAATTGCTCTTCACAGAGTCACTGATGCTCAATTCTCGCCGATTGCTACTGAAATGGTCATCTCTAGTCTGAACGCCAGGACGGTTGGGTTCCAACCAAGGTAGCCTTATTGAAGCTTTATACACTGATGAATCAGGGAGCATGTGTGTTTCTCCTAAACCCCGCTTATCAGTAGAAAAAGAATATGATGGTATTCCTTTAGATAAGCCATCATAAAAGGAGCTACTTGCAGATGCTTGTAGAGCAAACCCAGAATATAGTGATTTGTCAAAAGAAACGGAGTCTTTGACATCCAAAGACATGTTGCTGGAAATATTAGGGCCTTTCAGTCGCCCAATATCTTCAAGGTTGCCTGAGGATCCACTTTGTGCTGTACCAGGGTATCTTCCACCATGTACTATCTGTTCTTTCTTGCCACTGCTCTTCAGTAAAATGTCCCCAATGTCCTGAGCATCCTCTAAAACTTGGTAGAAGATTGATTTTGGTAGCGGAGACTTAAGACATGAAAGAAGAGCAGTTTCAGAGGCCAGTGAAGGTGGTTCCCTGTGTAGGAACTGCCTTAGATGAGGAGAAAGGTACACATAAGTATCTACCGATCCTAAGCTCTCACTGCAAGCAGCAACAAATCTTACAGCAGACTGCTTAACCCAATTGATTGGATACCGGAGCAGGGGAAGAACCTTTACCAATAGTCCAACAATTACTCTTTTTCTCAAATAACCACTTCTGCACATCATGGTCAAGCAATCAAGTGCATTTACAAGGACAGTCTCCATAACATCACTTAGTGCCTGTTCAAGATATGGCAAAAGATATTCCTCGACACTCCTTGCTCCAATAAAATAGCAAACATAGACAATCTGGCCAAAGAAAACTGCACGGAGCTGCTCATCATGATCATTTAGAAATGCTGGAAGTATAGGAAGAAGAAAATCGTTACTTTGTCTGTAACCAAAGAAGTAACACAAATAACCTATATCCTGCAGAAGAGCTCTCCGGGTATTAGGTGTCTGCTTTTGTCCCATCACCAAATCTTGCACTATCTCATAAATAGATTTCCTCAGTTCTGCAAGCTGGCGAAAAAAATTATCTTGCTTCTTCACTGGTAAATCTGCAGACTGTGATCTGGGAACTACCACTGATTCATCCAGAGGTCGAATATTCGCTATGCTACGAGAACGAAGTAGGAACCTATAGGCTGTTAAAGCCAGCTTGTGAATGTTGCTAGCATAGCAAACCCTAACGCTCTCTTCTGTATCGTCAGGGAGCAAAGAGAGCATTGGGAGGATGTACTCAGGGAATATAACAGCATCACTGATAGGGAAATCTTGCACAAGACAAAGAACATCACATAAGGTTTCCAAAGCAGCACAGCGGACAATGGCAGACGGATCTGAAAGCATCGCAATCACATAGGGAACCACAAGCTGTAAGCGACTATCATCATCTATGTATGTGGAAGAGAACTTCAGAAGAATGAGACTGGCTCTTCTTAGCTCAGGTTTTTTCACACTGCGTATGCATGAGCAGAGTAATGAGGCAAGCAAGACCATGCCTTCACAGCTCACCTTGGAGTCCATCTGCTGAAAAATGTCAAAACTATAGGTATCTGATTGGTCATCATAAGCAGCCACCAAGGAGGGTAAATGACTCTTTGAGATCTTCTTCACATGAGATACAACATTGTTCTGACCCATCAAACCAGTTCCAATTTGCCTTCCTGCTGGGTTAACTAGCTGTGAGGACTGATTACCACTTACAGAGGAAATGCTTGGTGCAACAATGTCTTTTGTGACCTTTGTGCTTGTGTTGTTACTCCTGCTCTCCACTTCTTTGAGAAGAAAATTGATATCTCCAACAATATGTTGATGGTTTACAGGAGGATTTTTCTTAACTATGGATGTGCTGTTTCTAGAATCTCCTGGTGGGTTTAAAATTTCCCCTCCCATGCCTTTTCTCCCAGATGGTACACTATGCTCACACGATGTAGATCTTTCAATTTGTTCAAATTTTGAGCTGCCCATCATTATTTCATGTATCTTCTCAAAATTTTCTTGAGTCTTTTCAACCTGCAAAAAGAATTATGTTTAGAAACTTCGCTGAACAGTAGTAGAGAAACTAAGGTTACTACAGACTTGAATGACCCTTACCCTGGCATCGGAGTCAAGTGGAACAATATCCGAGAAGAACTTGTGCAGAAATTTGGAAAAATAAAATGGGAACACAACAGATTCATATTTCTGCAGATAGCTTCGACATGGTAGCCTTTTTTTGGGGTCCAACTGGATCATGTGAAGTATCATGTCACAAATACCAGTATCTTGTATCTGCAAGCACAAGTTTATTTTATATTTTAGCGTCTTTGTATAGGTAATATCTGAATAGAATCCAACAATCCTCTACTCAAATAAAACCAGAAAATAGAAGCAAAATCAGTAAAGAAACTGATGATGAGGGTATAGCGTGCGAATGAAGGTACATGAGAAAAATTTAGTCTTAGTCTACATGTATGTTTTATAAGCACAAAGTTTTGACAAATAAAACGCAAACCAGGGGGGGAAATAGTGTCTTGGATCAATATCATTTCCAGTTTTTCACTGGTTAGGTCTGTAAAATATCCTGCTCTGGAGTAAGGGCACAGAGGCATACTGAATCAGATTATCCCCTACTTTATTGCCATTTGGCTGTGAAAAAAAAAAAAGAAAAGATACTGTTGAGATCCTTTGGCACATGAATGCTAAGATTTTTCAATATACCACTAACTCATGTAACAGAAAATCATGAACATGAGAAAACTATCATGAGTTTGCTCATCCAGGATTGCATCTTCATTTAGGTATGCAAAGGTTTTGGCTCATGAAAGCTCTTTGGAGTTAAAGACTCTACCATCCATTTGAATACATCCACACTGATCCCCTTAATGATATACATTGGTCCAGTAGGATACATGAGTATTACTCATGCATAAGAGGTATGAACAGTCCAGATTCAACCATTTAGGACAGGAGCATGGAATATCTGTGCAGATGTACCAACTTAAATCATGCATAGCAATCATTCACTACCATTGTTCCTCTTACATGCTAAATATTTATAATACAAGAAATTTGGCAAGGTGCAGGTTTTGAATAGGTTAGAAACGACATATCAATATCATGAGTGTTTTGGCCTCAAAAAAACTATTACCCAGGTACATTTTTAGAACCAGAAACAAGATTAAAAATGAACTAATTGTCCCATCAAAAAAAGATGCGCACACTGCAGACTCATATTGCAACCAAAAAAAACAGTATATAAATGCTAAGACGTAAGTGGCGATATGCGACCCAAGATTACATGTTAGAAGAATAAAAACATTACAATGATTCATAACGAGGGCTTAAACTATTGAAGAAGAGTAAAGGAACAACATAAAAACCTTTTCTAGGGTATGTATGGGGTCATACTGACCACGCCGATAAGCCAGAAGTTGCGAAAGCTCAAAAAGTGGCTGGCCTTCAAGGAAAAGTTCAGCAAGAACACACCTGGAAAGAAGATACATAATATGCCATCAAATGGTCAGCATTTAAAAAAAAATGGCTGTCAGAACTCTGACCTAATTAAGTACTGCTTAAAAATGTGAAGCTGGAGGACAAATTCACAAAAAATCATGTTTCAAAATCCAGATTTCTAGCAAGTAGCAACCATTAATCTACTTTTGGAGCTGACATACAGTCCATGAAACTAAACCATGAGATGTGATTTTGTAAAATACTTAATGTAGAGTTGTAGAAAAAAAACAAAGTTAATGAGGACGAAAATGTAATAACTATTACACAATTATAACATGATATATTTGTGAATAAACATGAGGCCCCAAAAGAAACCAAAATATTTTCAAGCTGCCCCTAGTTAAAAGTTAAGCTGTGTATTTCAGTGAAGCCTGTCTCAAGGGTCAAGAAAAGAATAGTTGATAGAGAATGCAGGTTCAATGTTGTTGGTATAACAACAGTTTTGTGCACTAACTTATGAGAGCTGTCTTGCAATAATCATCATCTTTCATCTAAACGTAAAACAATCTGTCCCCCCTTGCCACAGAACAAATGGCACTACAGCCCATTAGATGAAAATAGAATGGCCAAGAAAAACATAACCATAGGCAAACTATGATGCCAGGTGAAGAGGTCAAACATGAAACAAAACTAGCTCTTAGAGAACATGGAGAAAAATTAACATGAATGTGAAGCCTACCCAAGAGAAAATATATCCATAGATGGTTGCAAAGGTGCGTCTGCTGCAACTTGGGACTCACCGCCATGTTCGTAGAATCTCTACGTAAATTGGATTCATTCAAAAAATTAGAAAAGAAGCAACGAAATAGCTGTGTTAGATCAAAGATGTAGCGTAAAAGGTAACAACTAACATCACAGAAATCAACAAGATTGCATCACAATGAGTATATCCTACAAAAAATAATCACTAGTATAG
The DNA here is from genome assembly GCA_023333625.1 of Bothriochloa decipiens. Taxonomy (NCBI): domain Eukaryota; kingdom Viridiplantae; phylum Streptophyta; class Magnoliopsida; order Poales; family Poaceae; genus Bothriochloa; species Bothriochloa decipiens. The sequence goes on from JALGXP010000559.1 coordinate 20,283, forward strand.
CAACTATTCCATTCTTAGTAACAACAACAGATTTCAGGATGCAATGTTTCAAGTCACACAAAAACGACAACATCGAAATGTTGACAGAAGAAAAGTAGCTAAATGATACGTTGATTGTAACCAGTCTTAAGTCTTAACACGTACACTCAGTGATAGTTTTAACCTCTACCATCTTGCAATTACACACAGGATGCAAATACATGTACTGAAGCAAGCAGCATTTGTAAAAAGGGAACAAATAGGAGAAAATGAAGCAACAGGGATAGACTATCCAGAGTGACTGTTTAGGAACTTTCACGGAGGTACCTCCCAATTTTCCACAGGAACAGCAAAAGATAGCATATAAATTTTAAGCAAATTGGTTTAGGGGCTCACTTCAGGTGCTAGATAGCATCTTCGTCTTCCTCCAGTGTCAAAATAGAATGAGAAATCAGACGGATCATCATCCGGGATATATGTTGGCTTGAATGATGCAAAGTCCGCGAGGTATAGCCAATTCCAAGAAGTAACGAGCACATTCTCACATTTTATGTCACCTAACCACAAAAAAAAAAGTGTGAAAACAATAGCCAAGACAATTTTCTTCCAATGCGACTCAGACAAACCCTTCTCACCATGGCAAATTCCCTTACTATGGCTCTGCTCCACTGCATGAATTAACTGCACAACCAAATGATCTGAGTCGGCAACCATCTCTGGAAAGGAAAAGAAAAATAAAGAATGACTCTTACATGCCCCACTAGTTCTAGTGTAGTATTTATATCTGCACCTAAGCAATGAGAACATATGTCCCTATGGGCTATGGACACCAGCAGGATCAGCTTGTATGCCTTTGTAAATATTTATAGTCGTTCAACCCAGAAAAACACACACACCAAAGATATGTCACCTGAAAGGCAAGCCATTTCTTTGCAATCTGACTGAGGAAAGGGCGTGTACTCAGTCGATCGTGCAAGTTGTTGAAGAAGTACTGTCTCAGGAGATATGCCGCCTTATCTGTTTGCAGCCAAACCTGAACAACATTGGAAGCCAATTCAGCACGTGAACTGAGATGCAATGTACAGCCATCGATTTCATCATACTATAAAGTGGCAATTTCAGAAACACATGCTATCTTGTGCAAAAAAAAAAAAAAATCCAAATAAAGTGGCTATATCACTAACTTTTCATCAGGACAATCAAAATAGGTAACTGGCAACATATATAGGCCAAAAAATACTACACCGCTTGAAAAGGCAGTTAAACCAGCCTATATTGCCAAAAGTGCAAAACCTTGTAGCATAAACTTAGCTGAACCAAACATACATATAGTACATAGGATATAAATCCGCTAAACCTCACCTAAATTTCCCTTAGAAATTAAGTGTTGTCAATGCCCCACTTTCCTGAAGCTACACGCCCTCATGCCAAAGTTTTCCCAGAAACGGGAGGGTAAGCCCTAAGCATGGAATCCTCACCTGGAAGGGCAATACGTGGGACCCCTCGATCCCCTTGAACGCGTTCCTAATCCGCTCCAGCCTCCGCTCGTGCTCCTGCCAAACCAGCAGTGGGATCTCACGACCACGATCCGGGACCAAAATCCGCTGGAAGTCACGAGGGGATTGGGGGTGGGGCGCCTGCGAGCAGCCGCCAGCCGCGCGCGGGTTACCTTGAGGTCGATGGGCTCGCCGGCGCGCTTGAAGTAGACCTTGACGAGGAGCAGCCCCTCGTCGTGCTTGCAGCGGACGGACTTGAGGAAGCGGCCGCGGCTGACGACGTCGAGGAGCACGAGGTTGTAGGTGGACGGCAGGTCGTGGAGGTAGTACTCCGTCGCCGACGCCTGCGTCGTTCGCGCGATCTTATTCCCCATCGCGGCCTCCGCCGCCGGCGACGCCCTCCCGGCTCGCCGGCGCCTGGCCCTGGGGCTTGCTTCGCTTCGCTGCTCGCTTCGTGGGGCGCGTCGTGGCGTTGCGTGGGGCGTAGGCGATCGAATCGAGTCAGCCAGTGAGTCTTGAGTCAGGTCATGTGTGGCCTGGTGTGTTGGGCTCGAACACGCTGGCCCTCGTTCGCAGTTCGCTCGCGGCACGCCGCGGCCATAACCCAGTTGGATGGGAACCGGTTTGTGTTCCAATTCGTCCTGGATAGAAAGCGTAGAATAGAATGGATAGTTTCTGGACTTTTTGCACGGAGACGGCTCTCAGTTCCAAACTTCCAATATATTTATCCATCCACACATGCCGTCTAAATCTAGCACCCAATTATACATTTATTTATTATTATCCATAGCGTGTCAATTTGAATTCAAGCTTGATTTGGTGATATTGGAGTGACGTGTCAAACTGACAATAGTCCTCAACTTTCTCATTTTATAAATTTATACTTTTGAAAAGCATGTCTGACTTTCATAATCTGTGGTAAATAAAAACAGCAATTTGTTGTGTGGAAGAAAACACAAAACATAGGCTTAGGATAAAAAAAGAACAATATTTGATAGTTCAGGTGCCATATTTACATGTAAAAATAAGGGCAGTAATAACAAATCGAAGAGTCAATGTGTCAAAAATAGATTTCTTCTTCTAGTGATCTATTTCAGCAATGCTTGGAACGAGGGTTGGGTAGAGAAAGAATGGAGTGAAATTGCAATCAAGGCGATACATGACTAGATAGCTCCGTTCATCATAAATCATAAATAATAAAACATGTATCAACCCCTTCAATTGATTTTGCCGACCTCCTGGCAGCAAAGCTAACAACACTGCTGAAGTGCTGAAGGCACAATGTCAGCTGAATAAAAGTCAGCATGCTACAACAGGGTTCATCAAATTACATACACTAATTTCAAGGTGCATTGAGAAGCGAGGTGCCAATCACTGAACAAATCAGATTTTTTCCCCAGTCAGTCTATGAACCTTACATAGGCTCTAGCAACGCTTACGGTTATTGTCAAGGGCTGGCATCATCCTGCAATGTAAATAATGATCAATGTCAGGATAGTTGTGTGATTATAATTGTACTAGAAGTAATGAATCGATCACACAAATTTCTTACTGGTAATATCTAGTGAGTTAGCGAAGCATCTTCATTTCCGTTACCAGATTCTGGGATAGGAAAAATGGTTACTTAAAAGGAAAACACCTAATGGGGCTTCTGCCAGGAAAAGCGGAAAACTAGCAAGAGAACAAGGTCAATACCTTCAATGGCTGCCAAATTTTCTTCTTTATAGACCCCAAGAGGTGAACCACACACAGATAAGAGCATCTCACCATTCTTGGGCAACCTTACGGTTTTGGGTGTCATGCCGCAGGATAGCCGGTTACTCACAGCCTGATGAAGGAGTATGTTTATACGCAATCCAGGAGCAAGGATAATACTTGGGAAACATGATACTATAGAAATACAATGCAATACAATTTTTTACCAAATGTACAAACTGCAAACAAGGAAAAAATGCATACCCCAGGTGTCTGGAAAGCTTCTGCTGCTCCAGCCATTTGGCCTTCAGGCTGCTCACTCCAAGCCTTCAAACCAACATGCACTCATAAGAGTAGTAAAGTCTAGAGCACAAACATATGGTGTCGTTACAGGCAAAAAAAAATTCCTTACAAAATCACTGAAATTGCTAGTGCGCCTATAGAAGTCTTCCCCAACTGAATATGCAGTGGCAAAATATCATTTAAGCAGTCTGACGTTAGCTGGTTACAATGAAGTAAATAAACCATTAGTAGGTAGATGACTTGGTCAAACCTGGATCCCTTGGGAACTGAAGTCCATCAGCAGTTGTGAATGATGCAATCGAAGCTCGCAGAGTCCTGTCATCTGCAAAGTCTCCAATCATCCATTGGTCGCCGTTGTTCCATTTCAGCTCAAGCACATCATACTCCTGATTCAGAACAACCGATAGATCGGGCAAGTTCTCCTGGAAATACTGCATAGCATTTCCCTCCAGTTCCTCCTTGGAACAATATGACCGTACCAACTGCAACTGGTAAGGTATGTTCGCAGCCTCTGCATCTTCTGTCGCTTTGATGGCAGTAACCCGACGCTCGCCTGTTTATTGGAAGTCTTGATTAGCAATTCGAATCATACTCGGTGCATGAGAATATGTAAACAGCATTTATGCCATGCATTGCTGATGCAGAAAGTAAAGAGTTGGCCCTCAACATTAGCGCCTGAACAGGATTTAGGGAAACATAATTCGACGCTGCTCTTCTAAATCTGCAAAAATAGAACTACTTTTAAGACCCTATTTGGAATGCATGATTTTCTTTTCCCTGTGTTCCTGCGTTTTTGCTCTAAAATTGAACTTATTCCTGTGAAATTCCTGCATTCCAAAACAGGCCGTAAGCTGTTTGACCTACCACCATCAGGCTGTTTCACTCAATTTTGCTCAGGTTGAAATGATTCTTCAGTCTATCTATAGGAACTAGAATAACTAGCTCAACCAGCTTTTGATTGTTGCTGCCAGTAAAAGTCCTGATGAAAAGGGCCAACTGAGCCACCCATTTGGGTTAACCAACTGGTAGAGCTGGTACAAAATACTCCACTTCAGAGCACCGAAATCCACTTTCCGCACCGTAATCTTGCCCCAACTAACAGAGACTACGGCCAGATAATATGCTTGCATGATGCATCAACCAAGAGCTGAAATCTAGCGCACTCCCTAGCAGAGACGGGGATGGATAAAGAGGGGAGTAGGTTGCCATACTTTCTTGTAGGCTGACCCACATCAGCCGCTCCTCCAAGGGCGCGTCGGCGCCAGGAGGCACCTGCGGGTCCGGCTCCGTCTGCCTCTGCGACTTGGCGGGGGGGCGCTCGCCGTTTCTTCCTCGGCGGCATCGCGTCGGCTCCGCTGCGCCGCGAGCAGGAGGATCTGGCGAGCGGATGCGGGGAGGGGAGATTTGGGGGAGGAGCGGATGCGGCGCCCGGCCTACAGTGACGGACGAGCACACCGCCTCAAACCCTAGGCCGTCGGGCCAGGGAAGGGCGGCGGGCGGCCACCGGCAACGGGTGGCGTCGGGCGACGGCGTCTGCGAACGTAGTTGCTCGTCCGTGCGTCTCAGCGACGGAGAGCGAAGGGTGGGATGCCCTCTCGACAAGGGGAAATTTCGAATGGGAGCAACGAGCACGGGCGTGGAGGATTTCGATTTTCGCCGCCTGCGGAGGTCGAGTTTTTTTTTTTCCATTTATTATTATTAGCATTTTTTTAGCAACATGGGCCAAATCGGGTGGCGAACGTTCTTACCGACGGCCCAGTTTACGTGCTACCCGGTCCAAGTTGGCCCATACATGGAGTATGCCGGCCCAGGCCGCTTGATAACAAAAAAAAAAAATGACAAGTAGTATCGTATTTCATGCTCAGTTTATCACACACCAAAAATGAACAAAAGAATAAAGAAAAAAACAGCTGAAAAATAATCCATCGCTGGTAATATTCTCACTTCCTCTCGAGCAGATATGATGGCACCAGAGTAGGAGACACGAGCACAAGGGATGCTTCATTTTTGCCCTACAAAACACATCATGCAGGATTCCTTCCTGTCCCTCTCAACCTGGAGTGCATAAGTCCCTAGGAAATCCTGGCTCTGCAGCAAGATCACACAAACTTCACAAGGGCTGCAAACCAGCCAGGCTTTTCATCTTTGGGAGCCTATGAACTCTTGGTTGCGGCTGCCCTACATCGTCTCAGTCCCAAAAGTAGCAACAAATCGAAGTCTCCTGCATAGGTTGTCGAATGTCCTGTCGATTCTTTCAGTTCTTTGCATCAGGGGCGCGTAGACTAGATAGGCTACTCGAGCTGGCTATGGATTGGATCGTGGACGAATTTGGCCATTGGTGTACACAGCCGTTGGAGAGACAATGTGTTAAGAGCTTCTGTCAAAAAAAGAAAACAATATCTTCAGAGCTTCAGATGGTTGTTTGGCCAGCATAATGGCCAAATTCAGATAGTCACTATCTGAACCTAGAAGATTATTCTTTTTAGGACAGATTAAATACAATGAGCTTTTCCCCCTAAGTCAGTCTCAAATCTGGCTAGATATATACAAAAGGTACTAATAACATTTTTTTAGATATGATCGATGTCGGTACGTAATTTGTTAAAACTTTAATTTTGAACGTACTAAACTTGAGAGAAAAAAGTAACTTTAATCTGGACCTGAAATTGCACTCTTATTTAGGAGCGAGGAGTATGGCATAGCATGATAGCAGGACTGCAGGAGCAATGATTCAACGTAAGAAGGAATCAAACCGAAGGCGGCGTCACTGCGCCGGCGCTGCAGACGATGGTACTTGCCGGCTGCCCGACGCAGTGACCGCGTGGGAGAGGTTTGATTTTGGCAAGCGACGTCGGGAGCTCCGGCCAAAATCAAACGCCTCCCACGCGGCCACTCCTGACGCCACTTCATAGTGCTGACTGCTGACCGCGGCTGCCACGTCGTGGCGTCGGCGCATGCCGGGCGGCCCCGGCCGTGGCGATCGCCAGGGGGCACTGGTCGGCACTGGTCCCTCGATATCGCGCCGTCTCGCTCGGTCTCGGTGCGGCTCGCTTCGACACCTGAGGGATGTGGGGTGTCAGTGTGATGCGCATGCTACCCAGCCGCACACATGCATGAGGATCTGAGGATACATGGCATGTGCATGGCCGTGATTTGAATAGTCAAGTGTGTTGCCTGGCTAGGTGGCTCCATGCTTCAGCATAAAGACATGCACCAGGACCTAGGAAGGTCTGCTATCATATCGTGTGGAAAAGTGTCATGTTTTTTCTTCAAAAAGATGTCTTCTACTTTGAATATGCACGAGCTTTGTATTATATTAGGAGAATAGAGTCTATCTACAAAAATGTCAAACCTGTCTAAACATAAATGTAAATGACTACGTAATGGAAACTTAACATCTTTTCATTCCTCGGCACTCACCGCGCTAGCCTTGGTGTGCGCTAAGCTCTTTAGACCTTGAGCATCTTCATCGATCCAAAGATCAGTCTCTATCTTGATCAATTGCATCATTTCTATGACAGGGGCCGCCGCGTCCTTAAAGCACCTGGCATTGCGTTCCTTCAACAGATGCTATGAAACCAATGCGAAGAGGGTGCCGAGGCCTTAAGTTTATAGACCTATTAACTTCATGATTCTAAATAGGCATAAGATCAAAATATATGGAAAATTTAATATATTCACTCACTACGTCTTAAAATAAGTGAACATCTTATGTTTCGAGGAGTCAACTAATTTTAATTTTGATGTTTATATTTTTGGATAAGTTTACTATAAAAAAAAATGTATAGCATGATTATCTAAATATACTTATTAGTATAAATAAATATTAATATTTTTTTATACAATTAGTTAAACTTAAGATAGGCTAACTTCTTGAAATACGAGATATGTATTTTTTATGGCGAAGTGAGTATTTAGCATGAGAAATGTTGATACTTTTTTTCATGTATTCTATATGAGCTCCATATCGTTTGACTTAAACGCTGTTATTAAAACGTGAACAGAGGGACTACTGGCTGACAACCTTCATTTTGGCCTTGGATCGACACGATGAAAGCAAGCGGGTGGTGGTGAGCAGTGATAGCAGCAGTCAGTCCTTGCGGTTTCTGATATGTTCGCCGTATGCCATCCTCGTCAGCCGTCACGGGCTGGAATCAGTCCACGAATTCAGCTCGTTTTGGACGTGCACGCAGCCTTTGCAAGAATGAGAATGGTCGATTATGTATACTTTTATACGTACTGCAACAACTATACACGTACAAATCTGCAGGCTACTACGTACGAGCACGAAGAACAGCGCGACGCACGCACACCGGCACACACATGGCGCACGAACAGAGCGCGGGAACAGGGGCTAGGCAAAAGGCCTGGCGCCTAGCAGCAAATCTCCATGGAGAAGTTGGAGTCCAGCAGCTCCTCGATCATCTGCTCCACGTGCTGCTCCTCCAGGAGCCTGCCGCCCCACTGCGCGCCCGGCGGCATCGTCGTCGTCGTCGCGGCGGAGGCGGCGGCCGCGGCCGCGGAGGCTGCCGCCGCCGCCTCCCTCTGCCGTTGCGCGGCCTGCACGGACGCCAGGTTGAACCGGTGCAGCTTCTCGACGAGCGCCGCGGAGAGGAACGACGGGGAGGAGGACGAGTCACCGGCGGCGTCGTCGGGGAAGTTGGTGCGCGCGCGTGGCCCGCACATGATCCGCGCCGCCTCGTCGTAGGCGCGCGCCGCGTCCTCCGCCGTCTCGAAGGTGCCCAGCCATATCCGCGCCTTCCTGCACACATGGTAACCCCAGCCAACGCGGTCAGCTCCGGGAACCTGACGGCGATGGATGTCAGCCAAGGAACGAGGCCGAGCCATGGCCTACGCTGGCGAACGTACAGGAGAGGGTGGCGGATCTCGGAGACCCAGGAGCCCCAGTGGCGCTGCCGCACGCCGCGGTACCGTTGCTGCGGCCGGGCCATCGTCGGCGGTCGGAGTCCACCCGACCCTCCCGTTGTCCGGCGACGGAGCCCCGCCCTTGCCCGATCGTGCTCGTGCCGCGCCCGCGGTGACCAACCGGTGAGGAAGAGAGCTGGACTGCTGGAGCGGTGCAGCAGAGGCAGAGCAGGGGGAGTGTGAGCTGATGATTCGCCATTCGCGGGACACCTATAAATAGGGGCCGGGAAAATGGGAATCTACTCGACGCCCGCCGGAGGAAGGCTATCGGGTGGGTCCCGCGAGAGAGAGAACGGCCCCGCCTCGTGCCGTCGTTGATTTCATCAGCGTGGTGATCTGCCCAGTGCTCGCTCGATGGTCATCTTCTTGTTCCTCCCGACTTCCCCTGACCAATCCGGATTGCAGACAGCATCACACTTGCTCCCTTTTCGTTAATATAAACAAGTTTTTTTTTTTTTTGCTATAGATGTATATTTATCTTGTAACTAGCTA
>JALGXP010000560.1:0-29171 GCA_023333625.1 Bothriochloa decipiens
GCCTGGCATTATTTTTACGCCCACCCCGACTTTCCTTGGAAAACCGACGCGCGCGAGGTTCGCCGCGCGGGCGGCCGAGACCGAGAGCGACGCGCCGAACCGCATGGAAAAGGCGACATATCAACGACGCCGCCGCGTCGGAACGTGACGCGCACTGACGCTCCCTCCTCGAGGTCACTTCGCAAGTGGCCTGTCAGACGTGGGTCGTGGCGGACACAGTGCTCCACGAGTCCAAGTCTACACTTTTGAGTGAAAACTCGGAATCATGCAACAACGCATCATCAGCTATGCTTATAGTTGTAGCCCCTCGTGCCCACCCACCACAAGTCCAGAGACAATATTAGATTAGACGTTATCCCGCGAGGCTGTGACAAAAATCGACAACATCATTGAGCTACGAAGTGGAGAATTAGGACTGCTCCACTGCACCTTCTTTTCCCTTTTTACAAAACGAAACAGACGGCGGACGGAGGAGTACGCCTTGCCCTTCTCTTGCCCCCGGACGGCGTCGTGCCGGCGTCCCTACGGCTCTAGATCCCGTCAAACGCCGAACGCCCTACGCCTCCACCAAACTTGCAGCGGCGGCGAAACTTACCGCATCAATTGTTCAAATCAAATACAAGCACAGAACCCGCGGAGCCGTTTCCTGCTGCGCACGTGCCCGCTTTGACGGCTCCGGGTCCCGAGGCCCGTCGCGATCCGAGAAAAAGCGCAGGGAACCCGGGGCGGCCCATTTGCGACAGCCACCGCCAGCCCACCACCAGCTCCCCTCCTCGGCCTCCTCTTTATAATCCCCGCCTCCGCCGCTCGTCTCCTCCCCACCACACCAGCAGCCGCAAAGCAGAGCACTGAGCACGGGAGAGAGCAGAGCGCCGCCGCCACCAGCCAGCCATCCGATCCCTTTGGGCAGCAGGCTAGCAGCTGGTCCGATGGCTCTCGTCGCTCTCTCCGTCTCCTCATCCGCGCGCGCCGCCTTCGCGTCGCTGGCCCGCAGGAGCTACGCGGCGTCGGCGGCGTCCGGGGCCATGAGGCGCGCGGCGGCGGCCGCGGAGGGCGCCGCCGCCGGCGAGGCCAAGGAGGCCGGGCGCGCCGCCGCGGGCGAGATCTCGTGGGTGCCCGACCCCGTCACGGGCCACTACCGCCCTGCCAACTGGGCCGCCGTCGTCGACCCCGCCGACCTCCGCGCCGCACACCTCGCCCGCTCCTACGCCCGGGCCTGAACGGCCCCGGCTCCCTGATCCGCCTCATCTCGCGTGTAGCATACATACCGAACAATCAGGGCGCAAAGAGGTGGGGATGGGGGTTCGTCTGGCGAATGGCGTCGTCGCGCCGCGTGACGCCCCGGCATGTTCTTGGAGAGCGGGAGGTTCTTCTCTCGGTCGGCCGCTGTGCGATGTGCTGTGAAGCTGGATCATCTTGCGTCACCGACGACCATCGGGAGGTACCATTACAAAAGAAGAGCGGCCTGCGGTCGCCGCCGTGTGTTCGGGTGCGTGCGTGTGGGCTGGATGCTCTGCTGTTTTATTATATCAGATGTAATTCCTCCAAGGAGCAGGGTTTCGCTGCTGTTTTACCTTTGTTGCTCAGCGATTACGTAATAAAAGTTGCATTTTCTTCAAATTCGTTTCCTACATTTAATAACGTTATCTCTATTACGTGAACTTAGTTTTTTCATCTGACAAAACTTGTGTCTTCCTGCTTTTGGTCCGGCGCGAGAATCTCTACAAAATCTCTCCGTACCTAGCCATGGCCGGTGCAGAGAACCCGGGCGGTCAGTATGGCGTGGTGGCTCGTCCCACGGTCCCGCCGCCTACCACTAGCACGGGCCACGGTAGCACCACCACCGGTCACAGACTCGCAGTTGCTCACGGTAAAAATCAACGGTAAAACTGATTTCATGTGGACGACTGACTGACCAGGGGATTTCACCGCTATCAATTCTGTCTTTGCGTTCACACGTCAGGGGACGTTGTTCGGTGCTTGGAAAAAATCAATGCACTTTGCTTCAGCGCTTGGTGATCCCGTTGCTCGCCAGCCTCCGCGCATGGCATTGGTTGTGCACTTGTGATGCGCGGAGGCACGTCGGCACGGGACGGAAGGATCTCGAAAAGAATTCATGGGGCACTGGACCAGTCATCACATGACGCACTGGCGGTCTGGCACGCCAAAATACTCCAGCGTAAACAAAAGCGTGTTGGGAATGGGCCGCCTCAATTCCCGAGAAAAAGATTAGATCTCACATGCTACCAAGACAAATATTAGGACAGTAGGTGATGCCTGATGGGCCGCATGATGACGATGGTTACCATTGCATCACCACCACCGTTGACGAGCACATCTTCGTCTTCTTCCTCTTCTTCTCTTCTCCACCCATGATTCGTGGTAGCTCTTGCTGCTACGTAACGTAGCTACCGCTCCTCGTCTCTCCTCTTATCTCATCCGCCGCGGTCGCTTTGCAACAAAAGGCGAAGGCAAAGGGATGGAGATGGCAACAACTTACTCCGACTTGCAAGTCAGTGATATTCGTTGGCGCAACGTCGAGAGCTTCCCTGGTCAGTTAGGGCGTTGGCATCGATCTCGTGGCAAGGAACCAAAAGGTGAGCGACTTGACGTCGGCACAAACTGCACACACTGATAGCAGATCAGGAGTCTGGACCAGCTTGGATTCAGTATGGAAGAGAGAAGTCCTTGTGTCCCAGTTTCCAAAATTCCCATATTCAAAATAGTATAAACAACTTTCTACCATGAAACTCATTTTATCCCAATATAAATTTTTATCGTCCCTCTTCATATATACTGCATCATATCAATTTATTTAATGCCCATGAAACTCGTAACCTCATTGATACTGGACTAAGAGAAAAGAAAAAGAAAGAACAAATAAATGAAGGCAACCCTGCGCCGGAGGGTCAGGGGATATATTGAGAAACTACTGCAACAACTCTAATAATCACACAAATAATATTGGGCCACTGCTCCAATAATTGCATATTGAAGTGGATTATTAGGGAACAGCTTAAGGTGCTCTAATGGATCGAACAAGGCTTGCCCAATCGATATACGTAAGAGTTATTATCTGGACCACAGGCATCTGAACGAACAATTCGAAGAGCAAGGCTTCTTCCGAAAGGATCACAGAGGGACGATAAGCAGTTCGTCCAATTGTCCGGCAATCATATTGCAACAAGATAATGTCCTCACAACACCTAGATATATCTGACATAAATAAGATACAATCTGATCTCACATTACTGGCATACGGAGAATAATCCGTTGCTGATACATCAACATGCAGGCTCATAAGATTACCGGCTTCCAGCTTGGTTGCAGAGGACTCGGAGGGAAGGGGGGAAATACATGAGAGCAATCAGATGTAGGCATGCAAGGTTGATTGCATCGAATCACCCAGACTTGAATAGCAAGACAGCTTTAGAGTCGATGTAGAAATATACAAAGTAGTTTGTTTCGTGCGTCACATAAGAACCTGCATCACGGACAAAAAATGCTTAGCACAATTGTTGTCATTCAATGTGTATATCATGGGTGATGGTAAATGGAAGTGGTTCATAAGTGAATTCCAATTCGGCAATCCCACATACTTTTGTTGAGCTCAATTTTTCATTATCAAGATAATGCATAGGCACTGAAGTTCAGTAATCATCTTATCCTTATACACTCCAAAACAAAAGCATTCTAGGAAGATAGAGCTCGTTTGGAGGGTTGCCCATGGGCTCATACGAGACAAACTGAAAATAAAGGAAGTAGATGTTTTCGAAGTAGATTAACAAATCAAAACAGTTTCACAGAAACCCTGGCAGCGCTGGCCATTGTTAGAGACATGGGATGTAGACATTGTAAACAAGATGACAGATAAACATTTACCAAAGACAGAAGAGGATATAGCGTTGTTGTCACTCTATGGACCTTAACTATCATCTAACTGGATAATTTACTATCTTTGAATTATGAGAAGTAATTAAAGATAAGATTTCTTCTATAGTTATATCCTAAGACTCCCTCCGGCCCAGTTTATCCTAAGACTATCCTAGCGGCTCTTCATCTGAGTCTTATAATTAGTTTGAGGTAGAATCAATCAAGTCAAATAGGAACATCTGGAAATTAAAACAGCTCAAGTAGTTTTGTGAAATAGAATTAGTCAAGTCCAATAGGATCTGAAAGTTAAGAAAACAGCTTGTCATTGAATCTTACGATTAGCTTGTGACACAGAATGAGTCAGTTGTGAGTTATGCCATTCTCTGGACTTGTCGGCCCTCCTTTCTTTTATGCATATAAAAAGAAAAATGAAGTGTTTGCTAAAGCTCAGAATAATAAATGGTCACCAAATTGAGAGAGAAAACAAATACAACAGAATTAGTTAATTGGCAAAAAGGTTGGGAATTTCAATACCGCAAGTCTGCAACAACATCCTTTTGTTTCTATGCCATTAATCAAGAAAACCGTTTCCTAATATCGCCACAACTTTCGGTGTTATAACATGTGGCACTAATCCAATTATGAGAAGTTCACCGGCACAATCAAACATCACTAGCAGCTGCTGGTACGGAACGAAAATCCCTACCATAAACAATTTCCGTTGATGGCTCTATTATAACAAATTAATGTAGCCCTCATGGAGGGAGGGAGAACTGATACGTTATGGGCAACCAGGATGCCGTCCCAGCCCTTTTATCACATGCAACAGAGGAAGCTAGAATTAGCCCGAGATAGGATTAGATATAGGTTATTAGGATCAGGTTGCATAGATACTAAGCTAGGTGAGTTTGTTAGGGTCGTGACTTGCCCACTCTAAGAGGCAGCCTGCAACACATGAGAATCAATCAAGAAAGAAGTAAATAAGTCCCTTTCAAATCCATAGTCTGGTCACCGTCTAAGTTGACTCTGCCTAGCTGTGTTTACCATTGATGAACTATGGTTCAGAACAAGACATGTTTTATTTGCTTTGCACGACATAGAAGTTGCGGAGGAAGGCCCTATTAGGTGTCTAGACATGTTTAAACATTTACAATAATAAAAAATATATGTTATCATGACTGAGAAGAAGCTATAAACAATCAAATGCTACATGTATACATCTATTGCCTATAGAAGAATATGAACATAGGTGGCATTATATAGCAAGCAGAATTTCGCTGGTATCAAATTGCTAACATATGCCTAACACGGCTTCCATTCATAAAATAGGCTGCCTTATAAATACAACTAATAATAATAATAAAATCACAGGAAATTTGGAGAAAAACAATTAGAACGATAAGTCCAAGATGGAACATTTCGAAGAAAAAAAGAATACAAACATAGACAGCAAAAAGTTCTCTCTGATAAGAACTTAGACCCACATAATCACATGAGCCATAAATAATTGCTTCAATGTTCAAAGTGTTTTTTTTTTCAATCTAGCACTGACAGTTGTTCTCTTAGATCCATCTTCACAACTTGGCCGTGCCAATCGCAGATTGCAGTAGAGGTTGCTAAACTTCCCTCATTGCACAACAATTGCTGGGGTATTATGCCACATGGATTCTTTGAGAGGACAGGACACTTCAACATATTGGGGTGACAAGTGACATGGCATACCCAGTCAACTGGGAGTCTACATAAAATGCCATATCATTTCTTCAATACATCTAATTACAGACAGTAAGGTGGCAGCAAGCTAAGGAACTATCAAAGTAAAGTCTGTGTTACTAACTTAACCAAATGTTACTAACTTAACCAAACAGCTTAGATTTATACAAGAAAGAGTGAATAGAAAGTTGAAATACATCAATTAGAAGTGCAATAAATTGAATAATAGCTTGCTAAGTTGGATTGGTTGATACCAAGAGTAAGTTTCAGAATTTAAGCCAAGCCAGAAGCAAGGAGGTAAAGCTCACAATAGAGCAATTAGACAAAGTCGTGTATACCCTATCCACACTCCCTGAAACTATACTCCATAGATCAATGATAATTAGAACATTCGCTACAAATTTGAAGAATAACTTCAGTTGATCAGTAACCATTTCAACTTCTTCCCTCTCCCAAGTTCATTTTCTACTTAATATATTTTAGAAAAAAAAGAGTTTCCTGTGCCTTCTATTGTCAGCATAAACACTGTCCTACAAGGTCCATTCTTCTATCAATCATGTGAAAACCTCTATGAGCTAGCACGTATCAAATCGACCACAGAATATCCAACAGACACAAGCATATCAGACTAGACATCAATCACAACTGACGCAATCATTCAATATCCGTACTAACTAAGGAGGGGTTCCCATAAAGGGGTTGGTAGGAGAGCATTACCGAAGTTGCGGCCGACGATGCAGTGCCAGGTTGGGCCGTGGTTCTTGTCGAACTCCTTCTTTATGCACTCCGCGATGTCCTTCTCCATGCTGTGCTTCTCGAACGCCTGACCGACAGCGAAGAAAAAAAAAAGATCCCCAAATCCCCGAGGAACAACCCGTCAACAAGGGCGGAGCGACGAAAACCAAATCGAGCCGCAGGGAGAGATGGCAGAGCGAGAGCGAGGGCGCAGGGCTCTTACGACGCGCGCAATTTCGAAGGCCTCCTGCCGCATCTCCTCCTTCATGTCGGCGCTCTTGAGCTGGATCTTGTGCACCGCCGCCGCCGCCGCCGCCGCCGCGGCGGGAGGCGGCGGGGACCCCGCGCTCACCGTCTTGCGGTCCTCGGAGGAGGCCCGTATCACCGCCTGCGCGGCGCCCGCGGGCCCGCTCCTGGCCTCGTCGGACATTCTTGCGGGCGGATGGAGCGGAGCGGAGCTGCCGGGCACGCTTCTCCCTCTCGAGGAATCCTCTAGCTTTTTTTGAAAGGCGACGCTGGGCGAGGGCGTGCTGGCTGCTGCGCGTTGGAGCGGAATCTGACTACTAGCAGAGAAGACTGTTCGGCTGGTTAGGAGCTGGGGCCTCGTTTAGATCGCCAATTCGGGTGCCGGATTCTGCGTTGCTACAGTATATGATACTGTAGCAATTTTATTTTTATTTGCTAATAATTGTCCAAACGTTATAATTAGGTTTAAAATATTCGTCTCGCAAAGTACAACAAAACTGTGTAATTAGGTTTTGATTTCATCTACATTTAGTACTCTATGCTTTTGCCGGTATTTTGATGTGATGGAAAATAGGAATTCTGTATAGTGAAATTTAAGCGTAAATTTGGAGAACTAAACAAGGCCTGGACTGATTTCCTGGTCTCTGCCACCTGACTGGTTTCGACTGATTTTTAAGCAGACTGATTCAGCCACATTCAAATAGAAGAGGATAGGGAGAGCTCCGGTTGGTGGCAATTATACCAGCCGAACAGCTGGGCTGAAAGCCCATCAGTGTTCAGTCAAATTCAGTCCAGTTCTGGACCAGCCGAACAGACCCAAGGTGGAAGCTGGATTGGAAGCGTTGTGGTGGTGGGCTGGTGGCCGTGTGGGCCTAGGGCTAAAGCCCTGGTGGAAGAGGGCCTATGGCTAAAGCCCGACGGGCCATGAGGTTTGTAATGCGAGATTTTTTTTCCACAAAAAATAGTTGTTGAAATTTTGAGTGGAACCATTTCAATCGTTTTGGTTTTTAAGGGAAAGCAAATTCGTATTCCAAATCTGGCCTAAAAGTTAAATCTATACATATATAGGGGGTGTTTGGCACTGCTTCGCTCCTGTTTTTCTAGCTCTGCTCCACGAACTCCACCATAGAGCAGCTCCATCGTGGAGTTTACGGAGCAGACGATACTGTTTGGCATATAGCTCTGCTCCAGCTCCAGAAACGAGTTGTTTTCATGTAAATGGTCACTCATGCCTCTGATTGACATTGCACAAAATAAATAAAAAACAAATGAGAGAGCTACATAGTTTCAATTTTTTTGAAGAACTGTAAATCTGTCGTCGAGTAGTAGTATTCGTGTTGCACGAAATTAAAGCACCTAGCAGATAACTTAACACACTAGTGCATCGTATACCGCACCAGGCATCAGACTTGGCCAAATCGATGGGCAAGGAAATTGAAATCCGCAACAACGAGGGCTTGCATGGTTCTACGCAGAGCTTGGCCGCCATGCATGACGGCGTGCATGTCGCAGCTAGCGCACTTGACATCGGCGGTCTCGCTCTAAAGTCTAAACAGGCCGACCCAAGTGACACAAGGTACCTCTTGAGGGAGTACAAAACTCCACGTGGGAGTACAAAACTTCAAAACGTGGAGTACCTCTTGAAGTGCTCCAGAAAAAACGTGAAGTTGGCCTCCAGCTCCATCTTTTTTGCGGAGCGGAGTTCCTGAAGCTGAATGTGTTTGGCACCGCGGAGCTAGAGCAGAGCTGAAGAAATGGGAGCGGAGCAGAACCAAACACCCCCATAATACAGAAATTGACCATGCATATCTTTTTTGACAAGAATTAACCATGTATATCGGGAAATCTTTCGCGCCGACCAGGGTGGCGCCCAGCCGGCTGCCGACCACCCCCTGCATGCACTGTTTTTCTTCAACCTTGCGACGCAATTTCGGCCTAGCGCGGCCCATCGCGGCCCACCACCGAGCTCCTCTCCATCCCATTCCCAGAGCCTCCCCTGCGCCCCAGCACCTCCACTGCGCCGGCAACCTCACCCCTACCTCCATCTCCTCCCCGGGTATAGATCAAAATGTTCGGCCGGCCGGGTGGGAGGCAGGGAAGACAGACGGTGGGGATGCCGGCGGGCGGCTTAGGGTGCCCTGGCGGCGGGGGACGGCGGCCAGGCCAGGCTAGGGCGGGGGCGAACATGGCCAGGGGCGGCGGCGGGAAGGGTAGGAGGGAAGCCGCCTCGGGGGCTAGGGTCCGCCGAAGCTCTGGCAAGCTAGGGCCGCGGGGCGGTGCCGGTGTGAGGAAGAAGAAGGTGAGAGCAGTGTCAAGACGGGTGAGGGAAGAAGAAGCCGGGCGGATTTGGTGGGCCACAGAGATGAGGCCCATTACGGGGTGGTCGGCGGGGTTTGGCTACTGGGGTGGTCGGCCCCTAGCACGACCCATGTATATCTAACTCTAGAACAAGTGTATTTTGATTCGATTTATGAAGTCATATTATCCTCAGCAAGTGCATAAAGCGAACGATTACCCCTAGGCGGTTGTCATGAACATGGGCCTTGACGCTGGGATTTTGCGATGTACACATGCTTGTCTATTAAAAAAAAGTGTGGTGGAGTTAAGATGCAACGCGCACAAGGGGCGAAGTTGGCTTGAGTTTGAATCTACAAAACCTTATTTTTTTACTCACTCGACACCTTTAGTCCAGTTATAGGAATCTAGACTAAAAATCATTGGCTATGAAGAAGGGGGTTAAGATAAAGCAAGGATGGAAAAAGCCTTCTATAGGCTATATTATGATGAACATAGATGCTTCTTTCGACGAGGACGGGGGTTATGGTAGTACCGGTGCGATTATCAGAGATGCTATGGGGGGTATGATCGTTGCGTCAAACTTTTTCATACCTCACTTAGTGGATGCACCAATGGCGGAAGCATTTGCTCTAAAGGAAGGACTTATGCTAGCCCAACATATTGGAGGTAATAAATTGATTGTTTAAACGGATTGTATGGAAGTCGTTGAGATTATGAAGAATGCGGGTTTCACTACAAACGCAGCTGCTGCAATCTATGATGAATGTAACATATCGTAGAATGATTTTCAAGATACATCCATTGAGCACTTGAGCAGGGATGCAAATCAAGTGACACATGAGTCCATTCTAGAACAAATTGTATCTGGGACGATGATCCCCTTGATTTTACTGTTCAGCTGCTAGCAAGTGATGTAACAATATTTGATCAATAAAGTTGCCCAAAGGCTTTTATAAAAAAAAGATCTTTTCAGGACGGAAAGACAATTCTCCCGTAGTGTTTTAACAACCTTTTATTTTTAAAGGGTTGTTTTAGTTGCCAAATTACTGAAAAGTTTTTTTTGCCAAGAAATCAAAATAGGACGTTCGTTCACAAATTAAGCACCTAGACTAGAGTTGTTTTAAGATAGATGGGTTCATGCAACAGTCATTGTCAATAATGATTATCCAATGGCCGTGTAACCCTTCTATCAGAAAATAATCACATGATGGCGAGAGCTCTCTCTTGCGTCAAGTCTCGTGGTTCTCGTGATTGGATTATTTTTGTCAAAAAAAAATAGCACCCGGCTTTAGAGTCCAACCTAAGGCAGCTTAGCTATGCGTATTTTGTACTATCCTAGTACTGTTTGCTTGACTGCTTTGCATAATTTTCATCTGTTTCTCTAAGACATTTTACTACTTCTCCTCGGTTTTTTAGCAGCATGATCGAGACGTCCTTGTTTCGGCGGTGAAATTGAAGTATCGTCAGGTGCCTGCCTATATAAGAGAGTCTAATCATCTAGGACCAATGGTGCGCCAGTTTAGCCACAAGCCCACAAGAGCTAGCTAGTGCAGAGGAGCTTGCGCCAGTATTCACAGGTCACAGCATCAACGACCGATGGCCGGCGGGGCAGCTGCGGCTGCTGAGCAGCTGGTGTGCGTGACCGGAGCTGGAGGCTTCATCGGGTCATGGCTGGTCAAGGAGCTGCTCCAACGCGGCTATGCTGTCCGGGGCACCGCCAGGGACCCTGGTCAGTGACCACGCTCTACGCTATTCATCAGTATTACCATGATCCATGGTGTGTTCATTCGTTGCAGCAAATTGTTTACGCTTTCAAATTTCTTGTTATGGTCCGTGCCTATGCCAGAGGACTCCAAGAATTCCCATCTGCTGGCACTGGACGGAGCTCAGGAACGGCTATCTCTGTACCATGCTGATGTGCTGGACTACATGGCACTTCGCCGTGCCTTCAGCTTATGCGATGGTGTCTTCCATGTTGCATCCCCGATATCCAATGATCCTGTCAGTATACAGTCTACTTCCTCCTATCTCTAAGTTCTTAACGGGTTCCTTTTTCAGTTTTTTCCATAGCTTTACATATTCCAATTATTCAAGCATCGCATATCTGCTTATGCACAATGCGCGCAATGATGCAGGACCTTGTGCCGGTTGCTATTGAGGGAACAAAGAACGTTATCAACGCTGCAGCAGACATGGGAGTGGAACGTGTGGTGTTCACCTCATCCTACGGTGCTGTCCATATGAACCCTAACAGGAACCCTGATCGCACTCTGGATGAGAGTTGCTGGAGTGACATTGACTTCTGCAAGCAAACACAGGTCCACTACTTCTACCAACTATATATTGTGATTAAAGACAATGCTACCTTGATGTTATCACAAAGCACTCCAATGCAAGAAAAAAAAAGGACAATGAAGTGAAGCTAAATTATAAAAAAAATAATCACGACCTACAACAAATCTTGATTAGCATGCACCATTTTTATTGACTTAGTATGTATGATCAAATTACAGAACTGGTATTGCTATGCGAAGACAATTGCTGAGAAGACTGCAATGGAAGAGGCATCAAAGAGAGGGATACAACTACTAATTGTTGTCCCATCAGTGACAATAGGCAGAATGCTACAACCAACATTGAACTTAACTTTATCTGGAGTTGCCACCTACATGAAGGGAACAAAGAAGGCATACTCGAACGCAGTTGGCGCATATGTTGATGTGCGGGATGTTACGCTTGCCCATATTTTGGTGTATGAAGATCTGAGCACGCATGGGCGGTACCTCTGCATAGGAGACATGCTACATCAATCGGAGTTTCTTCAAATGATGAGAGAGCTCTTCCCACAATACCCGATCATCGCCAAGTAATTATCTACAATTCTTGTTATGATTTCAAATAGTAGTTCCTCTTTTTTTTGAGATGCAATATTCGTCTAATTTATGCTAAAATTTAATAAATATCGTTAATCTCAAAACTAATAACTAGTTAGCATTAAAACAAGGTGTGGGTTCCCTCGCCCCTCCCCGCCACCCACCACCACCACCAAATTGTATCTAAAAACATTGTCACCAGAGAAACTAATTTATGTCACCATCTGGTATTTGGCTTTGCGGATTAACTTTTCCTTTGTTTGTCTAACCATTTAATTAGATGCAAGGATGAAAACAAGCCAATGATCAAGCCTTACAAGTTCTCTGCACAACGGCTTGGTGCTCTGGGTATGAAGTTTACTCCTTTGAAAGAGAGTTTATACAACACGGTGGTTAGCCTACAGGAGAATGGTCATATCCCAGTACTACATAAGGCATCCCTGTGAGAAACAAGGATATAAAAATGGATATCAACAAGATTGATGTCAATGCCTTAGTTCGTATACTTGTTTGTGTACGAACATGAAAAGATTATTCTTAAAGTGAATAACCACTCAGATTGTTCAATAAATAAAATAATTGGTGTCCAAAATCTTTTTCAGAAGCAATTGGTGTTCATATGTTCCTTTTTTTTTCGAAAAGTAGCTCTGTTCGTTGGGTCATTTCTGCTGATTCTAACGGCTGCTTTTTAGAGAAAACACTATTAAATGGCTGACTGGTTTGACCGATAAGTTTAAACGAACAGGCTTCTAAGCACATGAGTACTCAATTCTTTTTATTATTCAAACGATTAGTCACGAGCACTCACATTAGAGGGTTCGAGCGCTTGCAACATACAAACAATTAAGCTGGCCAGAACCTGCTGTTAAGCTCTACCCGTGTCGCCTTCTTTGTTGACTTTACTTCCTCTTGTTACCGAGGAACTTCATTGCGGGTACAAGTACAACCTGCGCAGTTGAGCACTGTGACTCCTTCCATGTCGCACGCCGTCCATTTCGCACGCTGCCCCTCTGGCTTCCTCCGTTCCCTGCAACCATACGATTCCATGTCCATCGTCGTCTTCGTCCCCTATAGCCGCCTAGCCCCCTAGACTATTGTTGCTGCCGAAGCCATAAACCAATTGACCTCTCCTCCTCTTCTTATTCAGACGTCGATTCATGCCGACCACCGCCACGTCGTCAGCTCTCTCCATGTCGCACGTTCCGACGTAGCTTGCATACGGAGGGATGCAGGATTGCCACACCAGCACATCAAACCGCGTCTCGCCGCAGGCTACGGCGCCTTCAATGACCTCCATCATCGTGGTAGCGGAGACAAATGCCTGAGCCCCCGACCCTCCCCTTTCGCTCGGCGACGCCGGCGGCGCCGCGGCAACGCCCTCACCAGCCCACCGTTCCAGCAACCTCCGGTCTCAACCAACAACAGATCCGAGCCCCCTGCTACCTGATCTATCCATCCATGGGAGAGTTGAGGCCGCACCGTCACTTCCCGAGGAGGGCGCGGCTGCACCCTGCGCCGTCGGCTATGGTGGCCGCGGCTGCTCCAAGGCCGATGGAAGATTGGAGGCTCGTCCATGCGTACCGCTGCCGTACGGTGGCTCCTCCATGGTCGCCCCCAGCAGAACCGGCCGCAACTCCACCGCGGGATCGTGTCCTCGCCAGCTCCATTGCCTGCCGATGACGGCACCATGGATGCTGATGCGGCGGCGGCGGACAAGAAGCTGGTGGGCGCGGTGCTGGAGACGTCGGCTCTGAGGGTCCCAGTCGTGGACACGTCCACACCCACCCCTCCATCAGCATCGCTGGGCTCCTCTGTCGCGGCCATCACTAGCGATGGGCGCTGTCGCAGGGTCCGCGGGTTCCAGCGCTCCCGGTGTTGGTCCTCTGTGTGCTCCCTCCCAGTCGCCCTCTCCGCCACCGCCCGTGTCTTCTGTGGGCGCTACGCCGCCCCCTCCGTCATCCGCCGCCTCTTCACCGAGATGGGAGTTGCCACGGAAGAGGTGGTCGTTGTTGATGATGTTCCGAAAGATGAGGACGAGGAGGACGATGCCGCACGGTCGTGCTGGTCCTTGCCATCCTCCCTCTCCCCGCATCCTCTCCCCTTCTTCCCTGCCTGCCGGTCAGCTGGTAGGAGCAAGTTCCGGTGTTGGGAGGAAGATCAAGGCGAGGGCAGCTCCGACGACGAGCCCACTTCTGCAGCCACATGCCCGTCGTGCCCTGACGCCGCTGGCACGCCTCTCCGAGATGTTGCTCTCCAGGCCATCGTTCTAACGGACTCGACCGTGCCTAGAGCGCCATCCATGGAGGTTGCATCTGCCCTGCCACGGGCCATGAGGAGGAGGCGTCATCGTCGCCGAGCAAGGACTAGCGTCGCTGCGGCACGTCCTAAATTAGCTACTAGGATGCCCGCGCACCAGCGGCTCGGCGCACAGCCCGTCGCGCGTGTCCCTGTGCATCAGCGACTCGGGTAGCACCATTGGGCATCGCCGCCAACCTCCGATGTTGTCACATTCCCACCCTTCCGATGGGATTCCGCGGCACCACGTTCCGCGCGCGGCTGCCCTAGTCGATGCCGACAGCTTCACACTTGTTCAAAGCCGTAGGCGTGGGCACCGCCAAGACCTGCCTCACCCTCGTTGCCGGCGGCCTATACCACCTTCGCTTGTCAACCTCTGCTTCACCTGTTTGGCCGGAGGTCACATTGCCACCCACTGCACATTCCCGTCCCACTACCTCTTCTGCCTCAGCATGAGACACTGGGTGAGGAACTACAAGCACCAGCATCGTCGTCCGCCCCTAGCGCTCTTCCGCGGATCGGGTGCGAGGGCCTCCAAGGCATGGTCGTGATAGATCGCAACCGCGCCAACTTCGTCCTACTCGCCATAGTGTCGACTACGGTGGTGACACCCAGGGCGCTGTCAGCGCAGCAGTACCGCACCAAGCGGCTCCCATCGTTGTCGGATAGATTCTTTGCCCAGCCCCTTCGGTGTCGCTAGTGGCGGGTGATAGCCTACAACCCTCCCTGCACGTGCCATATGGTGGCTCGAGTGGAGCCACACATGGGATTCTGGAGGGCACCAGTGGCGTCCATCATCGACGCCGGTGGCGCCAAGCAAGACGCAAAACGCTGAGGGAGGTCAACACCGCCATGCCTCCTAACTTCAGCGGCAATGCACCGCCACGAGAGATCCACACAGTCGACACCAGCGCCACCTTTGTGGACCCACTCGCGCTAGCGCTGTGTGTGAGCACTGGGCCTCCCATATGGGTTGACTCGATGCGTGACGAGCTCGCCGCCTCCCTAGAGGCCCAAGGAACACTGGTGGACTGCTTTTCGCCACTATGAGTGGTTACACTCGGCTTTGAGGATGTAGAGGCGCCAGGGGTCGTTGGTGGGGACCCTTCTATTGTCGCCACAGTAGCGGCGGACACCCGTTCGCCGCCTTGGATGGCTATGCTTGTCTTTGGGGATGCTGAAGCGTCAGTGGCAGATGATGTGGATGCCTCCGTTGACAACCCGAACGATGCTCACGTGACCCCTACGACACATGTCCAGCCTCCCTCTCCACAGCATGACGCACCACAGGATGAAGTCGATGCTGGGGCCATGTTCATCAATGCCATCACGCTGCCTGAAATATCCTCAAATTTTCCATGAAGGGAAAATCCACAGAATGAATAATAATGTGAAAATATAAACTATCACATTATTATACAACAGTTGATAATCAAATCCATACATCGAAACTAGATCAAGGAGTACAATAATAGGGCTTACATTATTTCTTACTTTGCCACATGGCGAATCATCAGAGTACAAACATCTAGAACAGCTGCGGAAGTAGAAGAGCATTCGCGGAAGGATCTTCATAAACCATCTTGAGCGCAGGCACGAGACCATCTAATCCATCTATCCTTAACTTCACTATAAAGCAGATATATCTGTACATTGCCAGGTATGTACAGGTCATGGTCAGCACCGATGAGCTTTAGTGGAAAGAGAAAATAAAGGACCCGGTGATCCTATAATTTGGCTGTGGGTTTCCTATGCATGCAAGTAGAGTCATGTTATAATATAATAATAAGTCAAGTTTCATCACACTCCCATTCCCACACACACATCCATCCACCATCCCATCCATCCCAGATCCATCACCACCTCACCATCACCATCCAGACTCACTCTCAGTCGACCAGGCCAACTCTCTCTCGGCCTGTCTCAGTGGCCCACAACCTTCAACCTGGCTCACTGCCGGAAACAACTCTCAGGGGAAGGTAGAACACTCCTCTCACTAGTCCGGTGCATCCTCCAAAGGAAAGGTCCATAGCCAACAAATCGGCATATGTATCGATCGATCAACCGTACACTCTGCAGAGGTTTCACTAATCCACCAGATCACCATCATTGGCGAGGCCTTCGTCTAGGCTGATTTCGGGTGCCTACTGCCATAGAACGATGGCATCCTACTTCTCAGCCCTGGAACACCCTTAGAGTGGCTGATACTACGAAGACTCATGATCCCATTCCCACAGAGCATCATGATCGTCTCAAAAGGGTGTGAGACTCACATGCTCCTACCTCCCTAACACACGCTCGTCTGATAGTAATGGTATCGATCTATCCAGCGGTTCAGCCGTCTCTCCCCATGGGAAGCGAGTGGAAAGAAAGGGATTCCTAAGGTCCGGATATCAATGCAACAGTTCCTAGGTGTGACCAAGCCAGAATATCTCCTCCAGGGTTGATTCTTAACGTGCTACCATGGCACCTTCATCCCGGGCTCCACCCCTCAGAGGCTCACACCCAAGGATTCTCTTACTCAACACTTTGTACCCGCCACAGGTAGATGAACAGAGATGCCCAGGTTGCATCATCGGCAAGACTCACTCCATAAGCTCGTCGTAGATCCTAGCTCGATCGACTCAACCCTCACCCTACGCCCTTCCGTACAATTCCACTCCATACCCAGATACACACATCAGCTCACCAGCCCATCAAGACCAACACATCCATCGAGCCTGGCATCCCAGCCAAACCCTCCCAGGGGTTCATCACATCGCATTAAAATGTAAGCGAGTGAATTATATATATATAGCAATAAAAGCATATAAGCGGGTGTCTAGCCTAACATGGGTGAGCAGGGTGAAAGGTTACGACAAGACAGGGGTCAACAAGCAAAATTTCTACCATGCATAACCTATCTCAGGTGTAAGCATTGCATAAAAGTAAAGCACTAGCATTTCTAGATATTAGCCATGTCTAATAGGATTTCTAAGAGAATATGCTGTCATGACACCTGCGATGTCGAGGTAGTAGTGGTACAAGTCTTCTTTCATCAACGTAGTCATTCAACGAGACCTCCTCCCTCGTGTCCGTAGTCCCCTTCCTCAGGTTGCTCCTCCATCGACCCCGGATTCAAGACTTATTAGTCACGTAAGCGAGTCCTATAGAATTTATAAAGAACCAAATGACCATAAAAAAGATTCAAATACACTCAAACATAATATAAATAGATAGAGCTAGATTCATAGAAAATTTGGACACTTGGATCATAATTTTTGGATACTTGGATCATAATTTTTGGAGTCCGTATGAATTAGTTATGAATTTCTGAAGTTTAATCAATATTCCGAAAAAGATAAAATGCTGAATTACTCCGAAATCGACATGTGTCATGTTCTAAAAGGACCACGTGTGCAGTGGGGTCGGCTAATGTGGCAACTGACGTCGGCGTTGACCTGGTCAACATATAGGGCTCAAAGCGGGCATAACAGGGCCGGACGGGCTGGATATGGACCGGGCTGGGCTAGCCACGTGTCGCTCTGTCGATATGCCACGTCATCAACTGGATATCCAAGGGCTCGTACTGGGTCTGGTCTACTTGGCTGGTCCACATTGCACCGTGGTAATGCGGGTCCACCTGCAGTCTCACCGTCGACTTGTGCTTGCAGTAGAACAAGCACGGGACATTAGGCGCGTCCATCACCGGCACGCTGGGGACGTAATAATACCCTGTCTTCACATTCGGACGATGAGGTCCCCAGGCGGCACCACCGAGCTGTAGCACCGTCGCTCCGGCCAACACCCTCAGCATGCGGCGCCACGAGCGGGCGCTCAGGTCGGCATGCAAAGATGCGGCGAATTTGCTCACCGCCATGAATGGGACGCGGTCGGGGATGATGTGCACCAGCTCCGAGCACTCATCCGGGTCCGCGCCACTGAACGAGAGGGTTTTGAATAGGTATCAGAGCTCGTCCCAGCGCGACGCGCATAACCTGAGCGGTGGAACTGTGCCTAGCGCCGCGTGCCTCTCTGTCCTACTGATGATTATGATCTTGCTCTCCCGGTGCGTGCGGCGGCGCATGGACCAGCGGAACCTTCTCCATCCCTCCTCCTCCTCCTCGCCCCCTCAACGCTGGCGAGGTCAATCACGAATAAGGACCTTGAAGCGGTGTCTGTCAAGACTCGATGATCACAATGGTCGTCATGGCTCTGTAGATCAAGATCATCACTTTTGAGGTGGTGAATCTTGGCGAAGTGTCGCACCTTGTTATCGAGACAGGCATGCTCGACCAGCGTCCGCTTCACGACCTCGTGAGGGCCTATGACCGGGAGGACATCAAACTCTTGCGTAGTTGCAGGCTGCAACAGGAAGCCGATGATCTGCTCCTTCTCCATCTGTCGTCCAAACATGCACCTCTCCATGAAGATGTAGGTGCAGTATGGCTGGCGGTTGAGGCTGGGGCAGGCGTTTCAAGGGTGTTCACCACGGCATAGACGGCCTGCCCGCCCGTGTGAGTCCGAGCACTTGCCATGGCATGCGATCTTCTGTTGGGAAAGGGATCGACGACTGGCCTCATGAAGGTGTCGAGCACACAGAAGCCCCGGCATATCTGCGCCATCAGTTGGCTGGGCTGCAGCAGCATCGCCCGATTGGTGACTTGCTGCGCCTCAGCCTCCTCGAGGATGACGCGAGCTTGTAGCAGTGCGCACTGCAGTCAGACGACGTCGTCGTCGGTGGTGGCTGCAGGTTCCTAGACCTTGCCGATGAGGAAGGAGACCAGCCGGCCGACGATGTCGCCAGCGACTGCAGAGAGCAGCACCTCCATTCCCAATGGCCAACATTCCTCCAATCCTAGAACGCTCAAGGCCTCGACACCTCCAATGATTGACTAAACAATAATTTTTTTTGAAAGGACGGCAAAAGCTTTGCCGTGATTTCTATTAGACGAATAAAGAAAAAGAAGGCAAGTGCCCCGCCCAGTTTTTGAAATGGAAACTGGGCGAAAACCACATATATAATTATGGAGGGTAACCTACTCTACCTGCACCCTTAGGTACCAAGTTAACTCACCTCGCGCCACAAAAAACGCCAACTCCACTCTACTGAACTCCACACTTGGTCAGACTGGGACATCGACACAAGCCTCTAACCACTAGAACTCGGTCGGATTGGGTCGTCGACACGAGCCTCCCCTTAAAACCACTAGAAGCTTCACAAATGAGGCAACAAGCAACTAAAGACTAGCAAAACAACTAAACAACTAAACAACTAAAAACAAACTAAGCCTACTCCACCACTGGCACCAACCACGAACACGTTGGCGGAAACGACGAACTAGCACTGCCTAAGACATCCCAACCGAGTCGAATACCACAACGACACCTTCAAGAAGGTTACGACGCCCAAGCACCGCCGTCATCCGTCCACGGCAGGACTAGGTTCCCACCCATGGTGTGCTGGGGACACAACGCCCTCAACAGGGGAACGACACCCACAAGTGTCGCCGTCGTCAGGCCTTCGCCAAAAGAAACCCCAGCATAGACGTCGGTCAAGATGATAGGTCCCCGCCAGCCACCAAGACGTCATTGCCGGCCATCCAGAAGAAGCCTCACCAGGGTCGACGCGCCGGCCACGCGAGCAGCTACAAAGCTGCGCCAGCATCCTGCTAGACCCCCTGCCAACACCAGCCTTCCGCCAATGCATATGTCCACCAACCGCCCGCTGAAACCGTAGCCGCCGCCGGCCACTGCTGCCTGGCCGAGCTCCCGTCGCAGGCACCGCCACCCCTGAAGGTACCAAATCTGGAGCATAGCCCCGGACCAGCACCCTCGTGGACGCCATGACCTCCGTCTTCATAAAGACCGCCACACGACAGCGGTCGGAGGCATGGGGGAGGGACGACATAGACAAAGACCGCCCCCCCAATGCTAGCATAACTCCAGCCACCGCCATGAAACGACCACCATGGAGAGGAGGCGGGGACGAGCAGAGGGGGAGGGAGCCCCTCCGCCACCCCCACACCCGAAAGGGCAGCAACCCCGCGACGCCTTGCCGACGCTCCGCACCGGAGAGGAGCAGCGACCACCGTGCCCGGCACAGCCAGCAGCACCGCCACGACACCATAGATCTGTCAAAACCACAGCCGGCCACACCGCCACAGCACTACTGAAGAGCTGCTCCTCCACCACCAAGCACCCTCAACCGCACAGCCGCCAGCAACCAACCAGCAGTGGCCGCCCGTGGCCACCCAGCAGCGGCCAGGCAGCACCGCCGGGGAGGGGGGGAGCCGACCTCCACCGTGCCTGGCACCGCAAGCAGCACCGCCTTGGCACCGCAAGCAGCACCGCCACACCACCACGGCGTCACCGAGGAAGCCGAACGCCCCACCGCCATGTCAGAACCGCCGGCCCCAGCCACCACCAGGGAGCCGCCCAGAGCCGCCACCAGAGAGTCGTACGGCCGCCGTAGGACGACAAACCGCAGCCATCACCGGTAACGACCGCGAGCAGCCCCCTCACCGTCATCCCAGCAGCAGCTCCAGTCTGGGAGGGAGATCGCCACCAGAACCACCGCCACCAGCCCGGATCCCGCCGGCAACGCCTCGACGCGCGCCACCATCGCTGGAGGGCAGCCCTGGAAGCGACGGCGGCGCCACCACCATGGCCAACCGGATCTGCCCACCCGGCGTCGCCAGCACCGCCCCATGCCGAAGAGCGCCGCCGCCGACCGTCAGCAACACGCTGCCACCTCCGCGCCGGGTCAGAGCGTTGCTGGGGAGAGAGCCCCGCCGCCACCTTCCTCGGATGCCGCCCGAGCCTCCCGGTGGCGTCCTCCGGCCGCGGCGAGGCGGAGAAAAAGATGGGGTGAGGAGGACGGCGGCGGCAGCTTGGTTCGCCCCGTGCTGCCTGCGCGAAGACGACGCGACTAACAGCAATGACTGTGCAAGCGCGCACGGAAGGACGAAGCTCTGGAATTTTATTTGTGCTGGACTGTGGGTGCAGTTACGATGCCACAGGTCAGTCACAGCAAAGTTGCCGACGACTAAGGTCCACAAAAAGGTTGTCAATGCTGAAGCCGCTGGCCGCCGATGAAAAATATTAGTTCGTACCTACGTAACAGTCGTTTTACGGTGGGGGCTATAACCTGCCCTACGCCCGTACTGACCCGTACTGACATGCCCTACACACGTATGATGCCACAGGATTCCACACACCACCACAAAAATAGATAGGAAGCCTGTCCTAGAGCTGTTGGCCGAGTTTGACGACGCCGTCGCCATCCGCCAAACCAAACACATGTTAAAACTCGATGCAGTGCGAAGGCATTAACACTCAGTTTTTTTTAGAAAGGGTGTAATGGGAATACTATACTAACACCGCTGTTTGTGGCTGCGACAACGTCTAATTTCACCTTAATATAAAATTAGCTCAAGTCGTCACATGTAAACGGAAGATAGCTTATGCATCATACATAAACATGGAGGAAATCAGCAGCACTCGAAACTGGCCCAAACATGTTCCAACCAGTTACCAGCACACCACTAATTAAAGCCGAGTCACAACTGACTGCAACTAATAACAACTGATCGCAATAGCAGCAACAAAATAACAGAGACAAAACCCCTAAATCGGGGTAAAAACCACGGGACCATGCCAGTCAAATCTTCTTCCACTACATGTTTATGGGATTACAGCAAGTTCATCTCTAGACATCACTAGAGACTCTCAAACATTAAGATACAACAAATCTTAGCTCTCTACGACAAGATTTGGGGCTGCTACAGGAGGGGATGAAAGACCTCACCGAATGACGGTGGAACTCAGATTAGAGGCAGCAAGGTTATGGATCTGAAGCTTTACAACCTTGTGGACGAATCCCTCTTGATCTATTACAAGATCTCCTCTCTAATCTCACTTTCTTCCTCACTTTTACTTCTCTCTGGTTTTTCTCTCTTCCCTCTCTCATGAACAGAGCAAAGTGGCTAAAGTGAAAGCTGCTGGATGGCTCACGAAGCTTCACAAACCTTCTTTTGTACCTTAAGAGAAATAACACTAGATGCACATAGAGTTTGATCCACAACTTATACTGCACCTATGACACGTGGACCTGCTCACTAGTAGTATTTACTTTTCTTTAACTGCTCACTCATAAAGAGGATTCTCTAATAAGACGACAAAAGATTTATCATAATTTTATTAGACGATGAAAAAACAAAAAAGAGATACACAAGAACATTACAACCCAGTAGGGTACCGCCCTTGTACCCTACCGAACAACTGAAAACCAGAACAAGAAAAGCAACTATATTGTCAAGCGAGAACAGGCAAGGGCCGGAAAAAACACTATAAAAAACCACCGTATATACAAACATCTGCTGTAAACTACTAGGCCTCTTCCTGAATCCGTGGCGCTGTGGCCATTCTGTGCTGCGTGATGTCTTCTTTGCATAACGCTGCTATTTTTTTAGAAAGGACGGTAAAAATTTTGCCATGATTTTTATTAAACAAATAAAAGAAAAAAAGTTAAGAGTCTCGTCCAGTTTTTAAAGTAAAAATCGGACGAAAACCACACATATAATTGTAGAGGGTACCCTACTCTAACTGTACACCTAGGTACCAAGTTAACTCAACTTGCGCCATAAAGAGTGCTAACTCAACTCTACTCAACTCCACGCTTGATCGGACTGGGACATCGACACAATCCTCTAAAGCTAGGTTGGATTGGGTCATCGACACGAGCCACCACTCCATGAAAAGCTGAAAAGAAAACAACAACAAACAAAAAACTACGCCTACTCCACCACTGACACCAACCGCGCAACACAACAGCGGCAACGACGAGCTAGCCCTGCCCGAGACGTCCCGACCGAGCCCAAATCCACAACGAGGCCTTTAAGAAGGTCACGACGCCCAAGCGCCGCCGTCGCTCGTCCAAGACAAGACTGGGTTTTCACCCGTGGAGAGTGTTGGGGACGCGACGCCCTCAACAGGGGAACGATACCCGCAGATGTCACCGTCGCCAGGCCTCCGCCTAAGAACCCACAATATAGGCGTCGATCAAGATGCAGGGTTCCCGCCAGGTACCAAATCCGTCGTCGCCAGACATCCTGCAGCAACTTCACCGGGAATCGACGCGCCGGCCACACAAGCAGCCGCATAGCTACGCCATCACCCCGCCGTCAATCACCTGCCGAAGACCAGCATCCCGCCGCCGTGCACGTCCACCAACCGCGCACGCCGCCATTGCCCACAAGGTGCCAGAACCGAGGCAAGGCCCCGTTCCAGCACCCCTGTGGACGCCAAGGCCTCCGTCATTCCAACGAACGCCACACGGCGGAGGGCAGGGCCATGGGGAAGGGACGGCATAGACGGAGACCGTCCCCCAACGCCAGCACGAGCCCCAGCCTCTGCCGCAAAACGGCCACCATCAGGAAGAAGGAGGAGACGAGCAGAAGGGGAGGGATCCCCTCCGCTGCCCCCTACGCCCGCGTGGGCACCATCACCGCGCCGGCGAGCCCTAACGGACAAACATGGCCGCCACTGGACCTGGCATCGCCGCAGCACCACCACGGCACCGTGGGCAAGCCACAACCCCGGCCAGCCATGCCACCACGGCATCGCTGAGGAAGCCATGCCCCCACCGTTGGAGCCCGCCGAGATGCTCCACCTCCACCACCACTAGCAGTCCGCGTCGCGCCGGATCCACCGCGTGAGGCACTGGAGTATGCCTATGGCAGGCCGCTGCTCCACCTTGCCCTCAAGAAGTGAGGGAGAGCCTCCCAACAGCACCACCGCAGAGCTCCACCACCTCCGCGCGAGATCCAGCACAGGGGCACCAGATCCGCCCCCCATGCCGGATCCGCGTGAGCACCACTCCGCCGGGCCGCGCCGAGCGCCAGAGCCGGCGACGTCGTAGCATAACCACCGTCGGCTCGCGCGCAGCACCCCACCACAGCGGGGCAGCGAAAATGATGGCCATCAGCTCCAAATCCCGGCCGCCCACCACGGCCACGCCGCTGGGATGTCATGGACGCGGAGCTCCAGCCCGCGCGCCGCCACCGCCGCCATGGCCGCCTCCGGGCCCCTCCCCGCACGGAGCGCCCGCCTCGCCGCGAGAGGCCTCGCTGCCGCCCTCCTAGGAGGCTGTGCGGGCCTCCCGGCTGCCTCCTCCGGCGGCGGCGAATGGGAAGCACGGGGGAAGAGGGAAGCTAGGCGGCAGCGCTAGGTTTTCGCCCCCGAGCCGCCCGTGCGGGAGCGGCACGGGAGGATAGCGCTGCCACATAAAAAGGATTAAGCACCTTTCGTTGGAATTAACGTCGATTTCTCTCCTTTCAAATGTTCCACCAAAAGTAAATAAAGATCCAGTCAATATCCCTACGTTGATTTTTTTTTTGAATTTTTCGTCTACAGGGCCACCAATATGTATCAATGGAACCGAAGCATTTACTGTCTCGAATGCTGATAGTTGGAACCACTGCACGATGATCTTCCAAACTTCCCTCGTAAAAGGGCAGTCCTTGCATAAATGTGTGGGTGTTTGCTGTGCATTTTGGCATATGAGGCAATTGGTTTCATCCGTCCATCCCCTCTTGATTAGGTTATTCGCCGTAAGAATTTTCTTGTGTACAAGAGTCCAGGCGAAGAACCGACATTTGGTTTCTGTTTTGGCCCTTCAAATTGGTGTTACTTTTAGAGTGGTGAAGCGACCTACAAATTGTGCTAGGTAGGCACTCTTGGTCGAGTATTCCCAACATTAACACTCTGTTACGAGAGACGATCTTCGAAATTTTGATCAGAGAGAGACGAATTTTATTAGATCGTATATTTGTACAGTGACACTCGCAACCGCAATTGACATAAAAATAGCTCAGAAGCATATACCGGCTACTTGAGATTTGTTCTTATACATATCAGAACTTGCTAAAGAACTCGCAGATTTGATCAGAGACCTCGTTAGGATTCTCCTGGTTGATGAAGTGGCTCACTCCCTCCATAACAACCACGTCCTCCAGATTTGGCACGCTTGCCTTGAAGGCACCCTTGTGAATGTAGTCTTGTACCCCCGGAGCGTTGTAGGTAATGTCTAGGTCCCCAACAATGAATTTGGACGGAACTTTTATCTGAGCTCCAGTCCATGGTGCAGAAAGCTCCCAACTCCTGCATGAACAAAAAATGGATCGCGTGAGACCTTACAAACCCTCAGTAACTCTGTTAAGCTCTAAATAAAGCCTTTGTGCATAAAGATCAAATTTACATTGGTTGGCACCAAATGAAATCAGAGTTCAGTAATACTAAGACTTCTTAAGTCACAATATCTTACTTTTAACCAACGACAGTATTTATATCACCAAATAAGTATGACAGGGAACATGTTTTCATATTATACCTAAATGTTGACAATCTTCTCAATATATAAGCTTGGTGAAACTTAAAAAGTTTTGGTTCAGACAAAGCTAAAATGACATGTTTCTTGGAATGGAGGTAGTATAAGCCATGGCTCCTTCGTTAACTATATTTTTATAGTATACTATTTGATATCATAAATTTTTGTAATTTTCTATAATCTTTATTAAACTTAAAATATTTTAACTTTTCAAGATTCTTGAAATCATTTAGAATGGAGGGAGTACTAGATAACAGTCATCTAACGGGGTATAGGGTATAAACCCGCCCCTCACCCGCCCTAACCTGGCTCCGTTGAATATTCACCCAGCTCCATCTAAAAGGAGTTCTTTTGGCCTGGGAGTCGAGCATCTCCATCGATATTCCTATTCAATCTTCTATACTCAAAGATAGTCTTTTAGGAGAAAGAGCTGCAGCAGATTCCTATCTCATCTCCTATATAATTTTTAAGGAATCCTTAAAAAACATTTTTTCTCTCCTAAATAAAGGAGACAGCCCTTCTCCCATATCTCTAAAGAAATATAGAAGACAAATTTTAGATAATCTGTTACAACAATGCTCATCTTATATCCGAAATTGATTTTAAGTCACCATGCATTTGTAAGAGCTCTACTAGAGATATTATAAATGAGGATGTGCATCGTCGAGTTCATTTCTCAAATTTAGCGAAACGACCACATTCCTAATACTAGTACTGAAAGTTTATGAGGAATAAAATGGTGCTGGCCGAGTCAAACAAATGTGACTAACCTCATTATTCAAACGAGCTGCTGGCCGAGCCGCCGAGGTCGACGCCACCGCCACGGGCATGCCTTAAGGGTCCGTGTGGCGCGTGCTCGACGCAGCCGCCGCGGGCGCCATTGAATTTGGACTTCCCGTGCAGGAGCTGCCTAACGCCACCTACGCCCCTGATGACGCCCGATGACATCGAGTGCACGCCCGGGCACCACACTTGCTTTGTCCGTGTCGCCTTCTTGTTGACTTCTCTTCCTCTCACTACCAAACAAGGAACTTTCTTGCCGGGTACAGGTACAGCCTGCGCAGTTGAGCTCTGTGACCCTGCGCAGTTGAGCTCTGTGACTTCCGTCCATGTCGCAAGCCGCGATGTAACTCTCATACAAAGGAATGCGAGAGGAGCGAGACCGTCCGTTTCGCACCTGGTACTGACGACGTACTGTACTGGTAGCCAGAAGCCGGGTCGATGATGGCAAGGCTCTGTGGTGGGAGAGGTTGCAGTCGTCCACTTGCCGCAGGCCGCTCATCTCGTAGCGCAGGAATCGCCGTGCCGGACTGCCAATGCAGGGACGATTGGGACCGGCAGAGGGCCGGCGAACCAGCCGGCTACGTTGAAACAAGTCCTGCGGCGACAGCACAACAGGCATGCCAACCCATGACACATATCCACTCAAACCCATATTCCATTCCTTTACCCATCCATGCTGCCATGCATAAGCTTAATCCCATCTCACCTCATACCAAACCAAGCACATGTTAAAACTTCAATGCAGTGCGAGGGCATTAACAGTTTTAACACTCTGTCAGAAGTGACGATCTTCGAAATTTTGATCAGAGACACAGACGGATTTTATTGGATCGTATATTTGTAAGGTGACACTCGCAACCGCATTTGACATAAAAATATCTCAGAAGCCTATACTGGCTCCTTGAGATTTATTCTTATACATATCAGAACTTGCTAAAGAACTCGCAGATGTGATCAGAGATCTCGTTAGGCTTCTCCTGGTTGATGAAGTGGCTCACTCCCTCCATAACAACCACGTCCTCTAGATTCGGCACGCTTGCCTTGAAGCCACCCTTGTGAATGTAGTCTTGTACCCCCGGAGCGTTGTATGTAATGTCTAGGTCCCCAACAATGAATTTTGACGGAACTTTTATATGAGCTCCAGTCCATGGTACAGAAAGCTCCCAACTCCTACATGAACAAGAAATGGATCGCGTGAGACCTTACAAACCCTCAGTAACTCTGTTAGCTCTAAATAAAGCCTTTGTGCATAAAGATCAAATTTACATTGGTTGGCACCAAATGAAATCAGAGTTCAGTAATACTAAGACTTTTAAGTCACAATATCTTGCTTTTAACCAAGTCTAAGACAGTATTTATATCACCAAATAAGTATGACATGGAACATGATTTCATATTATACTTAAATGTTGACAATCTTCTCAATATATAAGCTTGGTCAAACTTGAAAAGTTTTGGTTCAGACAAAGCTAAAACGACATGTTTCTTGGAACGGAGGTAGTATAAGCCCCCCACACCCCCCACAGACTCGCCCACCCAAACACCGTGAAAAAAAAGGTGTTAATTCAAAATCAATACAACTTGAAAATTTGAAAGAATAAACAACAGTAAAAGCATAAAAGGTATGCACTACCAAATATTAAATAAATAGCATTGGTCCAATCAAACATGAACTGAGAGTTTCAGTTATCCCATGACAAATAGAAAACGGGAAATTGTTGAATGCCAAATGGTTGATTGCATCAGTAAAGAAGTAAATTGCAAAATAAAAATTGTTGACTGACCATAAGACGCATACCTGTCCATGCATCTGTAGTAGTTAAATCCTCCAGTAAAGCCTGTTTTTGCAAATTTTTCTGCATAGTAGGAAATATCTTCCTCTGATAGCCATGGAGGACAAGTTCCATCTGAATCAAGAGAGTCAAAGAAGCTCTTGTCCTTAGGTAGAATAAGAGGAGCTGGCTTGCGCATGCCGAATGTCTTCTTAAACACAAGCTTGGTGTCATATTGAGCGAATTCAGCTTCAGCAACACCACTTTCCTATATACATCCTTATGCAATTCAAATGTGCAGTATTTTTAAAAAACAAAAAAAAGACATGTCTAAAGGGACATTAATATGCACAAAATATTAAAAATGGCTAGCTCCACACAACCACACTATGGAAATGCGACAGAGTATTGCCCTTGCAGACAGTGACATCCAAGAGATAGTATTGCCCCTTGAAGATTTAAACCAGCTAAAAATAAGTGAGACAGTCTGAATGGTTAGTTCAGTTTTACAGCTCTAGAAGACCTGCTGCTGCATACTCATATTCATCGATAGAGCTCCAAAGAAGGCTTGATACTTCCATTAAACAATGCTTTTATATGGACCCTCACAAAACTGATTTTTTTTCCAGAACAGGAGCTGTGTATCATTATAGTAGTATTAAGGAAATTAATATATTGCAGGGACTAAGTATTCAAGTTTCTATAAAATGATGATCTGCTAACAACCTCTCAATTGAGTCTAGGGGCTGTACTTCATTTTTCAAATCAAAAAGTTTCCCAATTAGCATTTATTTCGTCACACTTATGTATCTGCAACTGTTACTGTCCACTCCCAGTATTATCTGTGACTTGGTGCTAAATCCGATCCTTCCTCAGCGATTTTAATAGCTAGGACCAGGAGAATCAAATTGAGGCACCAAGTAACCATTCCAGCATCCATCCCACCAATCTGCCAAATTAATCTAGTCAACGAGAATAATGCCAAACGCACGAACGAACGGTTAATTGGTTATCTGGGCAGAGGAAAGTACGGATGGCTACTCATCATAAATAAGACCATTGACTGATTGATCCTGCCTAGCCCCTAGGAGACTGGAGTAAGCAGTATGCAACGGCAATGGAAGCAGAGTACAGCTCCACTTGTTTACCTGGAAGCGGCACATGTAATGGTCTTCGCCGCAGACCGCCCTGATGGCCTGGAGCGGGCTCATCTCC
>JALGXP010000561.1:0-29170 GCA_023333625.1 Bothriochloa decipiens
TGAAACTCGACCCGACCTTCACCTCCACAACGGGGTGACGTGAAGCTCGACCCGACCTTCACCTCCACAACGGGGCAACGTGAAGCTCGACCCGACCTCCACCACTACGATAGGGCGATGTGAAGCTCGACCCGACCTTCACCTCCACAACGGGGTGACGTGAAGCTCGACCCTACCTTCAGCTCCACAACGGGGCGATGTGAAGCTCGACCCGACCTTCACCTCCACGCGCCGGCACCAAGGGGCCAATGGGCCTTAAGGAGGAAGCTCGGGCGGGCCAAGGCCCATTGGGTGAAGTCAGCACGGAACGAGGAAGATAGCCTGGGGATAGCATATCTGTGGATTATTCTCTTGAATGTCGAGGGTAAAATTGTAATCGTGATTCCTGTTGTACAAGCCAGCATAAAAGGGAGACCCCTTTGCATTGTAAAAGAGGAGGATTCCAGAGGCTAGTGAAACCCTAATCGCCTCTGGACCCACCATTGTAATATGCAAAGTAATACAGTTGTGTTATTCGAGCCTCATTCATTATCTCATTGACTCATCGGACCTTCACCTTCTCGCCGTAGTGTGGTGAAGGTCCGTGCGAGTTCATACGAGTTACCCACTGAGTTCATCGTCTGGACCTCCTCCGTTCATTCATCGTGTTGACAATGTTCTCCGGAACCGTGTTACCACAAGCAGTATTATCACTGCAAGTGCACGTGTAGACGGCCCACCGTACATTACCGGGTAATATGCCTGAGGCCTTGTTTAGATGGCTAAAAATAACCAAACTGTGTAATTAGTTATTATTTTTTTACCTATATTTAATACTCCATGCAATCGGCTAAAAATTGATGTGATAGAGAAAGAGTGAAGAAACTAGCAATTCTGAGAGCATCTAAACAAGGCCTGAACCTAACGGCGCCATTCCGAGAAAGAATCCTTTCATTATTTTTATTGCTTGCGCGCGGTAGATCGAGCACGATCGAGTTGATGAATGAATGAGACACGACCTTCCGATTTACCCCAGGACGAAGGCTATAGTACGCAGGGAAAATTAACAGAGCGACACTTGTCGTGGCCACCGTGTTACATTGCTAGCTAGGATGGAAATCTGGTTTAATCGTACTACGTGGGTGTGCAGACACCCACAGACGACGGCACACAGCTTGGCCGGAAGAAGTTTCAAAATCTATTAATTACTAGTCTCTTTAATTAGACCGCTCCGTTCAGTTTCGCAGGAACGACTTCGTTCCCGGAAGAATTCTGGCGAGGAATTCTTTAATTTATATAAGCTTTTGTTAACCGGAATGATGCCTGGCATCGATTTCTGCTGTGGCCGAACGAGCCCTTAAAGCGTTTACAGGGAGTGAGACGTATGCACATGCGTACTTACGTCTATAAGTATGGCATGCACGCAAGACCGATCGAACCATGCACGTACAACAAGTGCAATTAATTAATTAATCGATCGAACGAGGCCATGGAGCGATGGGTAAGTACGTGGATCATCAGCCAAACGACGACGAGGCATGCTTGTTGCCGGCAGGGGCAGGTCGCTAGCGCCAGCTTGCGTGAAGGTGCAGACTGCGAAACCCTCTGCGAGCCCTGCATTACGCAGACAGTACTGCACTGCATAGTGTGCATGCACTGAGATGCCCAGTGCCAGGTCGCATTGCACATCACGCCGTGCTATCTGGCTGCTTGCTAGCAGAAACTGCAGCCTCTAGCAGCGTGCGTGCCTGCAGCCTGCCGCCTGCTGCCCCTGCAACTGCAAGCCTGCACACTGGTCTTCTGTTTACTCTACTTTACACAGTAAAAAAGACGTTTCTACCCCTCCCTGCTTCCTTCTCTGCCCGCTGAAGCCAGTCCGACTCCGGACCGAACGTTTCCGTCGCCCGACTCCTGACTCGCGAAGAAAAAAAAAGTAGCGATGGCCGACGGCGCCGCCGCCGCCGCCCAAACACGCGGATCCAGGGCCGCCAAGGCGGATCCGCCGCCCCTACCCGGTGAAGGCTGCTCTCCTCCCCCCAATCTCTCGTCGGGCGCCGCCACCGGCCCGGAGGCGCCGCGGCCATCCTGGTGGCGCGCGCTGCCAGGGATGGGGACCGGTCCAGTCCGGCGCGGCCAGGAAGGGGCGGCCGGCGACCCTACCGTCCAGGAAGCGGGCGACCCTGCCCCCAGCCCCTTGTCGAAGTTCAGTCCAGGGAGGAGGAAGAGGCAAGAGTCCACCGGCATGGATGCATCGGCAGCAGCTCATGAAGGCCGACAGCGGCGAATGCTTCTCCACTGCTAGCAGCAGCCCGCTCCCTCAGCTCCGATGGAAAACCGGCGGCGCATGGTGGAGATGATATTCTTGATTTATTTTTGATGATGCTTCTTGCTGGCTCTCGATCTTGCGAGCAGGTCCTCGGACACCCGTCGTGTGCGAGTTCCTGATGCATCATGGCATCAGTTCGATCACGGACACCTGGATGAAAAGCTGAGCCTGTATAGTGGTTACGAAGATCCAGGCAGTTGGATTCGATGCATTCTTTTAGATTAATTTTGATTGATCTTTTGTAGAAAGTGATGATATTGTTAATGATTTTTTTATGTACTATAAAGATGCCAGTTTGCACAAAAATGTGGTTTTGTAAATTTACTACCATAATATGTCATTAGCTGAATTTGGTTCAGTCATGTATGTTACGGTTTGCAAAAGAACATTATCAGAGATAATTACTATCAAAGATAACGTCGAGAAGTAGCAAGAGACTCTGTTTTTATTTTTTTTTTATCAAGGGTAAAATTGTCATTGCACTTCCAAAGTTAACACCGGCCAGATTCTTAAGAAATTTTTGTTTTAGAGCCTGATTCCTAAATTCATAAGGTAGAGATCCTAATTCTTAAACAGTTTATTTTTAGGGTCTGATTTCTAATTCTCCTATTTTTTTAAGGAAAGCCTGCACACTGATCTGCGGCGTCGTCTGGTGCGGAGAGACGAGAGAAACGAGTCAGGTCCCGCGGCCCAGCGGGGCGACTGCGTGGCCCGACCATGGTAGCCTAACGACGCTTTCATTCGTCACGGCCCACGGGCGCGCGCGAGATGGGGAAAGGACGCAACCGGGCTAGCTTTCTGGCCCAGGCCCGCCTCGGCACAGCCCGTCTCTGACTGCGCGGCCTACGTACTCAAACCGATTTTCCAAGGACATGGTCACATGGACATGAATCCAGGAATGGTCGTCACTCGTCGTCAGTGTCTCTCTCTCGTCAGCTCGCAGGCTACTACAGTACCTCACAAGTCACGGGGCACTTCACTCTTGCAACTATACCACAACCAATCAATAATGATTTTGCACAATGACCACAGTACAATACAGGTAGCGAAAACCAAAAAGAAAAACAAAAAAATTGAGCTACAAACAGGCACAGGTAGCTAGCCTACTCATCTCTAATAAACTGGTAGGAAAACAAAGGCATCTCCTTATCTCCAATAAACTGCAGCAGAACAGGTCTGCTGTCTACTCAACTCACACGGATCATCCATAAACTCTCGCCGCCGCCGCCGCACTGCGTTTCGTTTCCAGGTCGTCCGAATATCTGCAGAGCACGTAAAACCCAACATCCATCCGCCCGACGGCCTCATATTGGCGAGACGACTTGTGCTATCGATCGCTTCGACTTGCACTTGCACAGTTGCACGCGAGCAGCAGCAACGCAACGCAACAACAGGGTTATAGTGACAGGTGGCGTACACACCTAAAGTCGGCTCTCGGTCTTATCTCTTCCTGAATTTCAAGCACTTGGTCTGTCTTACTTCGTCCGCCATGCTTGATGTCCTTGGCCAGCTTCTCCATGGCATTTACGAATGAACTTATATAGTGTACTTCGGGTACGTCTCTAGATTGCATTGGTCACGGCGTCTTTGATCCACAGCGGCTCGTAATTCTCCTCACATGCATTGGCTAGCTCCCACATGCACTTCCGTGAGTGAAGTCCACAAAGTCATTTTTTTTAAACATGTCATTGGCATGTATTTCACTAAGGCAAAATAGAGAATCAATACACCCCAATGATAAGCGGAAGATTACCGATACATGTAAGCTCGCACGAAGTCCACAAAGTCATGATAGAAGATATAAACAATACAAACTAAAATTTGGACTCTTGTAATAAAATCAAATATACGAATAAGGTGGTTGCAACTTGCTGGTTAGCTGGCGACTACCTTTTGTTTTACAAAGACCACAAAAGCCTTAATGCCAAACAAAGATATTGGCTCCGCCATCATTTTCTTTCTCACTTGCCAAACAAGCATGATACATGTGGGTGCATATGCCCCCACCCCAACCCACTCACCCATGATAAATTCTAAAATCTTACCATATATCGTCGAAGACCATGCACCCACAAGAAAGTTGCATCACCTTTAATTTACTCTACCTTGATAGCGGAGAATTCCGAAGTGGTATTATTCCACAATATGCTATAAAAATTAGTTTGAGGACAGTTATAATATGATTCTTACCTCCATGTGAAAAAGGGTTGCATACTTTCTGAACTCTTATTTTTTGACAGCAAACCCTCGAGGGTGAATTTTCTTACATCTCAATGTAGCGCCGCTTCAGCGACAAGGCAAATGAAAGGCATAGGCCTTCGCTTCCAAGCCACCTTTGTTTGAGTTGAGTAAGTTGCCATCAATTTCCATCTCCCAGATTTTGTCGATGGTTATAGGTTAAAATGAGGAAGAAAACAACCTAAAGATAGATTCCTTTGCGAGGAGACCATCAGTCAAGTTATTTATAGCCTTTTATTGCTTTTCTTTTGTGGTAATAACATGTTTCCTCATGTAGTCGCTTACACAAATCTACTAAGGGAAGATTTTATGACCATTTATGCAACAATCAATCTCACAACATTAGCATTAACTAATACACCTGTTATTTTTCACTTTCACTTACTTAAAAGAAAAGTGTTGTGTCTATTAGGATCAAGCAGATTCCCTATAATGTTGAGGTAGACAAAATATTAGTTGTCTTTAAGATCATGGGCAATGATAAATTTTGGTGTACCTACGTTGCCTAAGAGAGAAAACAGACCATAGAGGACAACAGAAAGATGAGGAGCATTCTAAGGCATCAGCGGAGCTATATGGGGGCCATGCCCCCCCCCCCACACACACACACTTGTGTTTTATCTTAAATTTGTATAGTGCATACTATTAGCTCTATATCTGTGTCCGCATCTACATGACTCTCGATTGGTGCTGGGATCAAGAGTTGCTGACTCCACACTCCGCACAGACCAAGCCACTAGCTAAGATGCTTGCGAATGTTTCCCACAGACGTTTGTGGTAAAAAAAAAAAACTTGCAGACGACCCTTGTCCAATTCTTGCTTTGGCTGAGTACATCCTGCTTTTAAGTTTTGTTGTTGCTTCTTTTTTTTTTTTTTTTTTTTGCCTCCAAACCCTTTGATCTGTCTAATCCGTAGGCTAAGTTGCTGATTGAGTACTAAATATTTTATTGCAATTGAGGTTTTTTGCTTTTTAGAGAATTTTGGATGCTTTGCTATTTGATTTGCCCTATTTACAGGAACTAAGACTAATTTCTCCATCACTAAGTATGTTTGGGTTTAAGTTGTAAAAAATGCCCCCTCCTACGATTTGATTCAGCCGTCACTCGTCAGGCCATCTCTCGTCCGTCAGGCCATCCACAATGTTGGGTTTCACCGGTGCTGAATTAGGAGAGAGAAGGATGAAGCACCGGTGCATGCCATTGTGGAGTGCGATGCTAAGTGAAAAAAATCAAGCACCGCAGGATGTAGGTTCATCGGTGCTGAAACAATAAACAATTGTATTTCTTCACCTGGCTTTGCATGTGAACGCCTCTATGCTGTGCAACTGGTGCAAGGCTGCTGGCCCCCACCGCATGGCTGTGCACATGAATCACCGGTGCCCACACTGTGGGTAGAGATGAGTCCTGGCATCGGTACCCGTTTGTATGTACGGATTTGTTTTCAGCATCGCACACGCTGTGGATAGTCTCATAGTCACAGACTCACAGAGACACAGACTCACAGTGCACTTCACTTCGTTGCAACTGCAACCAATCAATCAGAACGAATTCTCTTGCACAGTGACTACAATACAGGTAGCAAAAACCAAAAAAAAAAAGAAAAAGAAAAAATTGAGCTACAAACAGGCTAATCATTGGCGTCCACTAGGAAAACAAAGGCCTCTCCTCATCTCCAGCACACTGCAGCAGCCACAGATCTGTCTGTCTACTCTGAAGTCTGAACTCAACTCACAGGCATGCTGCTGCACGGCATTTCCTTCCCAGGTCGTTGGCATCTGCAGAGCACGTAAAACTCAATAGGAAACCCCATCCATCCATCCATCTGCCTGCCTGCCTTCCTCATTGACGACCTGTGCTATCGCTTCTTCGACTTGCACACGACACGAGTAGCAGCACCAGTGCAATGCAATGCAGCAGGGTTAGTGACTGGCGTACAGCTAAAGACGGCCGAGACCTTATCTCTTCCCGAATCTCAAGCACTTGGTGTGTCTTACTTCGTCCGCCATGCTCGACGGCTGCTGCGCCTGGGCCGCCTTGCTGTCCTTGGCCAGCTTCTCCATGGCGTTTATGAACTTGCGCAGGTGCCTGATATACTCGGGATACGTCTCCAGGTTGCAGTGGCCACCGCCTTTGATCCACAGCGGCTCGTACTTCTCCTTGGCTAGCTCCCACAGGCGCTTCCCGTGAGTGAAGTCCACGATGTCGTCGGCTGTTCCCTGCAACACGGATATACATCCACAAAGTCAATCAAGATACACACATAGTTCTTGAGTCTTTACTGACCCTTGAGGTGCCCAAATCAAAGGATGAATAGACTG
Source organism: Bothriochloa decipiens (assembly GCA_023333625.1). Taxonomy (NCBI): domain Eukaryota; kingdom Viridiplantae; phylum Streptophyta; class Magnoliopsida; order Poales; family Poaceae; genus Bothriochloa; species Bothriochloa decipiens. The sequence continues at coordinate 6,861 of JALGXP010000561.1, forward strand.
GACAGACACTGGAATTAGATGATCACAGCAGTACACACAAAGGCAGCTATTATAAGTTCTACGAAGCAGAGAATATACATTTGCAAGTCCAGACAGACACAGGGAGCACACCAATATACAAGAAAAATGCTAGAGGTCAATAAGTTTCTGTGAGACAGATTAGTCAAATATTTGGGGCTACAGCTTTTCACAATTTTGTTTCTAAAAGAAGGGGAACAAAATCATAAAATTGTATATGAGGCATCTTGACAATAGTAATACAGACACTAGCAAGGCAATCACAGTGAAGGAAAAAACAGGTGATTTAGGATTAAGAAAATGAGGTTAGAAGCCTACTCACATGTATGACTAACACAGGGCAGTCAACCTGCTTTATTTTGTCGATGTTCTGTGAAATATATGAAAGTTAACCAGATTAGGATCACAAAGTCGATGCTATCTGGAGCAGCAGGGAAATTACCAAATTATGGTGCAAATTAAACTTACCTTGAAGATGTCGAACCAAAGTGTGACTTTCACAGGATACAGAACCCGTATGCCAGAGAGTATACCACTGTGAAGGACAACCCCTCTTAGCTTTTCCAAACGTGAGGCTAAATGCAATGTTGGTCCACTTCCAACCGATTGCCCATACAGGATTAAATCCTCTTCTTCTATCCCATACTCCTTTTTCAAGCAATCATAAACAGCCTCTATGTCATTGTATGTGTTGTACTCTGATGGCTGTGTTAGACCACAAATGGAATTCAATTAGTCTGCATTACATACAACCTGGAAAACAGATACAGCTAGGTGCACAGTACAGACAGGAACGTGTCTACCATCAAGTTCGTTAGTTCATAAATCTATGTGTGACTTATGGGAACAAGCACACATGCAACATTATTGTTCACGGTCCGAACAAGTTCTTGAGTAGGCATGATTACCTAAGCTGATGGTCCCTTAGTCTAAAAACTTTGTAAAAAGTATGGCTACCAGAACAAAGGTGCCATCATGGTCTAGATCAAGAAAGCAATGGTCATCCATTCCCCCCTTCCTTGGGGAGTATTGATGATGTAGGTGACAGAGGCTAACCAGACATTTGCCAAAGTCCAGTCCTTGATGAGGCTAAGGATGATAGAGTGTTCAATAATTCCTCGCTATGACAGAGGGTGCCATAGATCTATTGAAGAACATAGGATTGATCACGCTAAAAGGATAGGGAACAGTCAAATCTAACAGTTGCTACTAGGATTCATCCCTAACAACGTGATACAATCATATACAGGAGACGTCATGATCCCAAGATAAAAATGGAATTAGTAATTGTTCAAGGGGAAAAAAATAATTGATGACGAGACGTCATGACAAACTGACAGTTTAATCCAGGACAAACAAACGTCCAATTCAAGCAACAAGAGAACCACACTTCTACCCCTGAAATCACTTAAGATTTTAGAGACTTACTTTTCCTGTAGAAGCACCATAGCCTGAATAATCATAGCTGAAAAGAAAACAGAGGAAACAGCTTTAGTCAATGGAACAACTATTGAATGAAAATGTTGGCAAGTAATCCAACATAATAGTAATTTTTCTATTATTGTAAAGAAAAGTCAGCAAAACACCCTATCAAATCCAGAGAGCAATTTTTCTGGTGTGGAAAAACTTTTGTTACTAAAGTCAAACAGTAGGTATCGACTAGATCACGAGAAAGTTTTTTTTCGAGAACATGCATGGCACGTGTTTCATTAAGAAAAGTGAGAGTTTAAGTTACATTCCGTTTGGCCTGCGGCGAGGTGCCGTAGGTGTGGATGGACGAGACACGACACAAGGCGCCGGCTCGAACGGCGGTGCTTCGAGTTTTGTACTAGCTAATTAGATCGCGAGAAAGTTATACATCCATCTGCCTGTGAAACCTGGACTTGATACCTAATTAGCTGATATATCCTGGTGGTTTTCTTTGGCTGGGCAGAAACAATGTGCTGGAACAGAACAAAGGACATGGTGTTCTTTTGCTCCACTCTGCAACTCTCAACTAAGAAGCATGAAGTTGATTCTACAGTAATTCACAGTTTCGAATACAGTATATACAGCATACAAAATATGATTGGGGCACATCTGGACCATAACATTCTTATCTTGTGTCAGAGTAGTGGCCGTTAACAAACTGAAATTTCTGAAGGCAAGAAACGACGGAGGTACACCAGGGCCTTGTTTAGTTCACTCCAAAATTATAATTTTTTCACTCTCTCCATCACATTAATATTTAGCTGTTTGCATAGAGCATTAAATATAGGTAAAAAATAACTAATTACACAGTTTAGTTGAAAATCACGAGATGAATCTTTGAGTCTAGTTGGTCCACGATCGGACAATATTTATCAAATAAGATAAAAATGGTACTATTCATCAGGTTTATTTTTTTCCATGATCTAATCAAGGCCCAGTACCCTGTGCAGCATTTATCAGCAAAAGAACAAAGACTTGTGAAACGATGTGCTAGTACAATAATTGGAACTGTTCAAAACATGGGATTCCACATGCCTTCTCCAAGTAGTATAGATGATAAGGAAAAAGAACTACAGAAATTGCTAGTTGGTTTTCTAGCCTCGGATCGTGGTAAAGGAGACCAGGACAGCTTATAACTGCCATGCAACCAAAGCTGTACTTTTGCAGGCTTGCAGCTCTGCCCGAACTATTCATGAAAGGAAAATTAAACAAGAGCACATGACTACGTACATGAGTTCACAGATAGATTTTTTATGACACATTCAATTGAACCGATTGTTCAATAACACGGACACAATCAGATCTCCTCACAATCAGTTAGCAACTGCCTTCGAAAAAGAACTTGTTGCAAACAAACAAGATCATCCAATTGAACTCCCCTTGGGAATAAAAGCAAATGCTCTGCATTGATCAAAATAAATGTACGTATCTTGGTAAATGGATGGCGTGCAAACAACGAACATGCATCCAAATCTACTCGCGTAGAAGTAACACTAGTGGGGAAACAAGAAGCTTAGCAATGGAGGGGAGCCGGGTAAAGCGGGCGTATGTTTGTGAGCTCACCGACCTCATGATGTTGACGCGGAGGTGCGCACGGAGCTCGAGGAAGAGGCCGAGCATCTGGCCGAGGTCGGCGGCGTTGCCGTGGGAGTAAAGCAGCGTGAGCCGCGCGGCGGGGTGGCGCCAGAAGGCGGAGACGACGCGGTTGCCGGCCCTGGTGGGCAGCGCGCGCACCTCTACGCCGGCGTCCGGCGACACCCCGGTCATCCGCAGCAGGGAACCAGCACCGTCCTGGGCCTCGATGCCGTACGTCGCCGGCTCCGGCGGGAAGAAGGCCAACCGCGCCGCCACCGACGACGTGACGTTGCCCATTCTACCCTGCCCCCTGCTGCCCCCGCGGCATGGGCCTCCTCCCACGATGGCGGGGCGGGGCTGCCTGGCTGCTGCTGCCACTGCCTATTCCGGGCGTGGGCGCGCGCGGGCTGGCGGAGGTGGAGCTCGCTGCTCGCAGGTCGCAACGTGAGGTGGTGGGTGGTTGCCTGTTGCTCGCGCGGAGTTGCGGCCTCGTTTCTTCCCTCCGTCCTTATGAGGAAGTGGGTGGACAGGTGGAGTCTCTCTTGTTTCTTTTTGGCATTTTCCCTTGCATCGCATTGCTTATTTTTCTTTTTATATATATATTAAAATCAAATGTGTCACCTCTCTCTTTTGTGTGAACTGATACGTGTCGTGCCAAATTAAATATACTTCTAGCACTCAAATTTATCATAAAATAAATGGACTTCTAAGTACGCATAGGCAACCTAGTTCTAATATTATTTTTGCCTTTTCTATTTCAGAATTAGAATCATTAAATGCTGAAATAATTTTTAAAGAGGTACTAGAAGTACACTTAGTTTAGAATGGAGGATTATTTGGCTGTGTGTTTTTTATTGCTCGTATTTTGTCGATTGTCCATTTGTCCTAAAAATACTAGCTTCACTATAGTGTAGCTAGTTTGGATTTTTTTAGAAATTGTCCACTCTGAGTTCAAGCCTTCAACTTATCATGGACGCTCATATTTTTGTGGCAATGAATTTCATGATTAATTATATTTATAAAAAGATAAATTCAATATCAATGGTATTTTTAATGACACAAATATCAGCATTTTTACAATATTTGGTTACATTTTGAGATTTTATAACTTATTAGTACCTTTGTATATATACAATATTTGGCTCTCCTTTGACAGGGTTTCTTCTTATAAAACAGCTTTGACTTCAAAGGAATATCCTACACTGTGCTAAGAAGTTTATTTTTCTCTCTTTTTTTTTTTAGAAATGAACTATGAGTCCGACAAAGGAAAAACTAGCTTCCCATTACTGGCTTCTTCAAATGAGCCAGAGGACATAGTGCTGCGTTTGGTTAAACCAGAGATTTCATCAACTACTCCAAGTAGAACTGACTTTTCCTGGAGGTGAGGAAGTGAGGTGAAGGCTGGCTGACGCCTCCCTGACAGGAGAGAGAGAGAACCGAACTGTGAGTTGTGACTGTGTGACCTTAGTGAGCAGCACAGAACAGAAGCAACGAATTGGTTGGAGGGGGGGTGGTCAAGATTCGGTCAAAAGTGAAGCGAGGCAAAGCAAAGCACAAAGGACAGTGGCGACTGATGGCCATGGCCAGTGAAATGATGAGTGACTGAGATGGCTGCTCCATGCTGGGCAGCGAGCTGGACCGACGAAGACGACGCGGTGAGCCACTGTGCCGTGGGCCCGGCCCTGGCAGCAGCTGCCGGCATCAGGACCTGGGTTTATGTTGATGATGATGATGTCCATCGTCCTCTGGTTTCCTGCACCACCGGCAGTCCGGCATTCAGTATTCTTCTTGGTGCCTGCTGAGATGAGTTGGTTGCTGAAAGTTGCCAAGGACGGCAGAAATGGAGCTGTGGCAGCTGAGTGACGAAAATTACAGTGTCTGTGAGCAAGCACTGCATCTCCCAAATTGACGAGCGCAATTGCTCAGCCGGCGCCGGAAGGCTTTGTACTGCTTGCGGGAGTAGAGGTAGGTAGAGCCGTAAAAGGGCTCAATATATAAAAGGAGGTAATGTCACGTAATTAACGCGTAGTGGAGTATTGGACAGAACATTCTCATTGTGCTCATCTTTTGAAGTCTCTGCCCTCTGCGTAAGAATGATCGCGTGGTAAAGAGGGAAAAAAATGCACGCATCGGACGTCTCACCATGGAAAAAGATGGCGGCAGCGTCACATTCGCATCGCATGTCTCGAATCCTCAGCTTTTGGTGTGGTGTGCCAACACAACGCACAGTAAACTTCCTCGCAACGTACTGTGCGAATGTGCGAACGTATCTACTGTACGGCGCATGAGCAGAGACAGAACCATGTGCAAGTGCAACCCCCATTGCACCACTCTAGTCTCAACTGACGTCTCAAATCACTTCACAAGTTCACACGCCCAGACTGAAATAGCCTAGGTCTTATTTAGTTGACTCAAAAGACTAAAAATTTCACTCTCTCTCTTCGTCACATCAAATATTATGTCATATGCATGCAGCATTAAATATAGATAAAAAAAATAACTAATTACACAGATTAGTTATAAATCACGAGACGAATCTTTTAAGCCTAATTAGTCCATGATTAGACAACATTTATCAAATACAAATAAAAGTGCTACATTGCTTTCTAGGCTAAATTTGCCATCTAAATAAGGCCCTAGTACAATTCGTTTCTCGTCTGAGACTCCCTTTAAATTCGGTAATCACATGTGTTCTTTTTGATTCCGTCACGATGTAAAACTAGAGTATCAAAAGCGGATCATTTCCTAAGAAAGAAGAGAAATGGCCTGTGCCTGAGAAAGGCGTACTCTACGAGTGAGTGATGGCATCTATACAAGCTCTCCTTTTGTGGCTCTCACTCATTTTCAATGCAATCCGCCTTTTGCATTTCTGTTCTGGCGAATGAATGCTCCTACAGTCCTACCATCATCTCTACTCCTACGCAATGCAAGTATGCAATGCATGCAAGCCACTTTTATCAAAGTCAAGAATGCTACCGCTTACTGTATTTCAATATCCCAGGCAACGCTCAAATGTGCCATACACCATCGGTTTCATCCTAGAATTCGTTCCTAGGGATTTTCCTATTGCACATAAAGTTGTATAAAACGCACGAACAAAATTTGTATGAACTTTGTAGTATAATACAACTAGTTTATGGTTGGATTTGGATCGACCATTGACATGCTGAATATGATAAAATGCACAGTACCATCAAGGACCAGTGTGCTCAAAGAGGTAGGGGAAGGACCATGACCTCATCATACCCTCTACCAACCAACCAGGACCCTCACTCCAAAGTTTCCTGGGACCACATGCAGCTCTGCCTTCGATGGGCCTGAGGCCGTCAAAGGGAGAAAGGGCCCGGTCAACGGAAGACTTCCACCTGGCTGCATTTGCCTACCAGAATAGATAGAATACACGCGCACACAAGCAGCAAAACATGATGCTAAGCTACTTCAGCCTTCAGGCCTCTTTTATTGCGGCCCGAATGCTAAGATGAGGTCCTTCGTTGTCCAACATAACAGCATCTACAAATCCTTTTTTTGCGTGGAGGACAATGGTTGTTGGTTGCCCTATACAATTGTAGTTGGACAGCCTCCTACTACCTATTCATCATGATATTTTTCACTAATCCATGATACTGCTATAATGTAAGCAATTAGTTTATACTCCCTCCGTTCCAAATTGTAAGTCGCTTTGATTTTTTTGGTACATACATTTTGCTATGTATCTTGTCTAGATACATAGCAAAATGCATGTACCAAAAAAATCAAAGCGACTTACAATTTAGAACAGAGGAAATATATATCAACCAAAACAGGTGAGGTTACACTGGATGAAAGAGTACATATCAATTTTGACTCTTGTATTGAACGAAATCATCTTCTGTACAACAATAACTAGTGGCATATGTACTGTGTGTAAGCACTAACAGGCCAAATATGTACACGCCTGAGGACATCTTACCCCATGCTGGAGAAGCTATTTCCACACTTTGACAGCACCGTCTCTGCTGGCTGATATCAATCTCTGGCTAGACAAGTTGAAGGATGCCAGCGCAAGTATTGTGTCACGATGGCACCCGGCAGAATCTGCGGCTGCCACCGCGAGCTGAGTCTTGGGCATCAAACCGGAGACCGTGGTACTCTGTTTGTACATTTCCTGGGCAGAACACAAAAAACAATTACAAACAGCAGTTTGCAGAAGCAGAATGCCTTCCATGGCTGTCAAGTAAAATACTAGGGAAGCTTCAATGTGGGATTAAGGAAAAAGAACTACCGAACAAGGACTGAAGGCTACCTGCACGACCTGTACTCCAAAACTGGATCTTATATCGTAACACTCATCGTTTCCAACTGCTTTCTCCAAAATATCTCCTTTTGCTGAACGTACTTCTTTTGCCGAGGGGCCAGCAATACAGAAGCTTTGCTCAGGCCTTCAAATGTCAATACAAAGCATCATTATGGCTGGAAGCGGATTAAAAAATCATTATGAACCAAGAGGGGCAGTACAGAAAGAATTGAACCTTGCTTGATCCCAGTAACGAATCTTCAAATCTGTTCCTCCAGTTAATAGATCACCACCTGGTAAGGGCAGCAATGAACGTATGCCTGGACGGCGTACAGGTGGGTCATTCAATTCATCGATTCTGTACTTATAATTGCCTGCTCTTCTGATATCTTTGATGATTGGCTTGTTAACAGGCCTTGATGGCGCCTTTGACATCACAGCTTCATTGTCAGTGCTCGCTGTTCTAAACATCTGCATAGTTTGTTGAATATCCCAGATGTAAATTTAGTGTTTGATATGGGTATATGATTTAGTTGCTTACTTCTCAAAAAAGTGAAGATACTTCTTAGAACATGACACAAGGAAAAGGAACATGAAAATACTAAAACAATAGAAACATTCACTTTATAAATCTTTTGCACCAGGAGCAGATTTAATTCAGGAAGGAATAGATCATTTTTGGGCTATGGCACTGAATCTCTATAAAAATGATAGAGCCATGGTAAGATATTCTACCAGCAGACCTCATATAATATACTAATCAGAGAACATTTTATTACCTGGTGGCAGCTTCCATTCTCAGCATTCCACAGAGAAACTTCGTTGCATCCGGCAGCAACAAAAACTAATGGTCTCCCAGCAGAAGATATTGAACTTGGTGGAGGTATAAGCAAGCACAATTTCTCTATAGGGCTTACTGTTGAATAGTTCCATGAGTTAACAGGCAGTAAAAACCTATTGTCCCACAATGTAAGGACGCCTCTTGAAGAACCTGAGATGAACCAATTTCCACACTGGCCCACAACAAGTGCCGATATATAGCCCTCCTCTGGAGAGGATTTAAATGACCAAGGTTCTGAGTTGGTTCTTGTATCCCATTTATGGATGCCACAATGTTCCGTGCTGAAAAGAACAGTTGAACTAAAGCTGTCTGGTGAACAGTTTACAACACTGAGAATTGCGCCTTCTTTAATATCATTCCTTTTTACATCAACAATTCCAGCATACCTTTCCACAACACTCCCAACGCTACGTGCACAATCCACGGAAAACAAGTGTAATGTTCCATCGCTAGCACCAACAATAACCTGTGAAGTACCATGGACCATTGTCGTACATAGAGCTCGGCTATTACCCATGCTGTATGTTAACCTAGATCTGAAGGCAATGTCCTTTTCTAACTTTCTTGTATCCCATATTTTGATACTTGAGTCATCCGAAGCAGTCACAAAAAAGGTATTGTCATTCGACACGGCAATGTCATTGACAGATGAGCGATGCTCCTGGAGATGTGCCACTAGAATTCCACGAGGCTTCCATCCAGTCTCTAGGTTCACTGCTGATCTGGAGAACGGCAATCCTCCGGTGTCAGAGTTTGGACTGCTATCCCCTTGCAAAGAGGAATTGCTCTTCACAGAGTCACTGATGCTCAATTCTCGCCGATTGCTACTGAAATGGTCATCTCTAGTCTGAACGCCAGGACGGTTGGGTTCCAACCAAGGTAGCCTTATTGAAGCTTTATACACTGATGAATCAGGGAGCATGTGTGTTTCTCCTAAACCCCGCTTATCAGTAGAAAAAGAATATGATGGTATTCCTTTAGATAAGCCATCATAAAAGGAGCTACTTGCAGATGCTTGTAGAGCAAACCCAGAATATAGTGATTTGTCAAAAGAAACGGAGTCTTTGACATCCAAAGACATGTTGCTGGAAATATTAGGGCCTTTCAGTCGCCCAATATCTTCAAGGTTGCCTGAGGATCCACTTTGTGCTGTACCAGGGTATCTTCCACCATGTACTATCTGTTCTTTCTTGCCACTGCTCTTCAGTAAAATGTCCCCAATGTCCTGAGCATCCTCTAAAACTTGGTAGAAGATTGATTTTGGTAGCGGAGACTTAAGACATGAAAGAAGAGCAGTTTCAGAGGCCAGTGAAGGTGGTTCCCTGTGTAGGAACTGCCTTAGATGAGGAGAAAGGTACACATAAGTATCTACCGATCCTAAGCTCTCACTGCAAGCAGCAACAAATCTTACAGCAGACTGCTTAACCCAATTGATTGGATACCGGAGCAGGGGAAGAACCTTTACCAATAGTCCAACAATTACTCTTTTTCTCAAATAACCACTTCTGCACATCATGGTCAAGCAATCAAGTGCATTTACAAGGACAGTCTCCATAACATCACTTAGTGCCTGTTCAAGATATGGCAAAAGATATTCCTCGACACTCCTTGCTCCAATAAAATAGCAAACATAGACAATCTGGCCAAAGAAAACTGCACGGAGCTGCTCATCATGATCATTTAGAAATGCTGGAAGTATAGGAAGAAGAAAATCGTTACTTTGTCTGTAACCAAAGAAGTAACACAAATAACCTATATCCTGCAGAAGAGCTCTCCGGGTATTAGGTGTCTGCTTTTGTCCCATCACCAAATCTTGCACTATCTCATAAATAGATTTCCTCAGTTCTGCAAGCTGGCGAAAAAAATTATCTTGCTTCTTCACTGGTAAATCTGCAGACTGTGATCTGGGAACTACCACTGATTCATCCAGAGGTCGAATATTCGCTATGCTACGAGAACGAAGTAGGAACCTATAGGCTGTTAAAGCCAGCTTGTGAATGTTGCTAGCATAGCAAACCCTAACGCTCTCTTCTGTATCGTCAGGGAGCAAAGAGAGCATTGGGAGGATGTACTCAGGGAATATAACAGCATCACTGATAGGGAAATCTTGCACAAGACAAAGAACATCACATAAGGTTTCCAAAGCAGCACAGCGGACAATGGCAGACGGATCTGAAAGCATCGCAATCACATAGGGAACCACAAGCTGTAAGCGACTATCATCATCTATGTATGTGGAAGAGAACTTCAGAAGAATGAGACTGGCTCTTCTTAGCTCAGGTTTTTTCACACTGCGTATGCATGAGCAGAGTAATGAGGCAAGCAAGACCATGCCTTCACAGCTCACCTTGGAGTCCATCTGCTGAAAAATGTCAAAACTATAGGTATCTGATTGGTCATCATAAGCAGCCACCAAGGAGGGTAAATGACTCTTTGAGATCTTCTTCACATGAGATACAACATTGTTCTGACCCATCAAACCAGTTCCAATTTGCCTTCCTGCTGGGTTAACTAGCTGTGAGGACTGATTACCACTTACAGAGGAAATGCTTGGTGCAACAATGTCTTTTGTGACCTTTGTGCTTGTGTTGTTACTCCTGCTCTCCACTTCTTTGAGAAGAAAATTGATATCTCCAACAATATGTTGATGGTTTACAGGAGGATTTTTCTTAACTATGGATGTGCTGTTTCTAGAATCTCCTGGTGGGTTTAAAATTTCCCCTCCCATGCCTTTTCTCCCAGATGGTACACTATGCTCACACGATGTAGATCTTTCAATTTGTTCAAATTTTGAGCTGCCCATCATTATTTCATGTATCTTCTCAAAATTTTCTTGAGTCTTTTCAACCTGCAAAAAGAATTATGTTTAGAAACTTCGCTGAACAGTAGTAGAGAAACTAAGGTTACTACAGACTTGAATGACCCTTACCCTGGCATCGGAGTCAAGTGGAACAATATCCGAGAAGAACTTGTGCAGAAATTTGGAAAAATAAAATGGGAACACAACAGATTCATATTTCTGCAGATAGCTTCGACATGGTAGCCTTTTTTTGGGGTCCAACTGGATCATGTGAAGTATCATGTCACAAATACCAGTATCTTGTATCTGCAAGCACAAGTTTATTTTATATTTTAGCGTCTTTGTATAGGTAATATCTGAATAGAATCCAACAATCCTCTACTCAAATAAAACCAGAAAATAGAAGCAAAATCAGTAAAGAAACTGATGATGAGGGTATAGCGTGCGAATGAAGGTACATGAGAAAAATTTAGTCTTAGTCTACATGTATGTTTTATAAGCACAAAGTTTTGACAAATAAAACGCAAACCAGGGGGGGAAATAGTGTCTTGGATCAATATCATTTCCAGTTTTTCACTGGTTAGGTCTGTAAAATATCCTGCTCTGGAGTAAGGGCACAGAGGCATACTGAATCAGATTATCCCCTACTTTATTGCCATTTGGCTGTGAAAAAAAAAAAGAAAAGATACTGTTGAGATCCTTTGGCACATGAATGCTAAGATTTTTCAATATACCACTAACTCATGTAACAGAAAATCATGAACATGAGAAAACTATCATGAGTTTGCTCATCCAGGATTGCATCTTCATTTAGGTATGCAAAGGTTTTGGCTCATGAAAGCTCTTTGGAGTTAAAGACTCTACCATCCATTTGAATACATCCACACTGATCCCCTTAATGATATACATTGGTCCAGTAGGATACATGAGTATTACTCATGCATAAGAGGTATGAACAGTCCAGATTCAACCATTTAGGACAGGAGCATGGAATATCTGTGCAGATGTACCAACTTAAATCATGCATAGCAATCATTCACTACCATTGTTCCTCTTACATGCTAAATATTTATAATACAAGAAATTTGGCAAGGTGCAGGTTTTGAATAGGTTAGAAACGACATATCAATATCATGAGTGTTTTGGCCTCAAAAAAACTATTACCCAGGTACATTTTTAGAACCAGAAACAAGATTAAAAATGAACTAATTGTCCCATCAAAAAAAGATGCGCACACTGCAGACTCATATTGCAACCAAAAAAACAGTATATAAATGCTAAGACGTAAGTGGCGATATGCGACCCAAGATTACATGTTAGAAGAATAAAAACATTACAATGATTCATAACGAGGGCTTAAACTATTGAAGAAGAGTAAAGGAACAACATAAAAACCTTTTCTAGGGTATGTATGGGGTCATACTGACCACGCCGATAAGCCAGAAGTTGCGAAAGCTCAAAAAGTGGCTGGCCTTCAAGGAAAAGTTCAGCAAGAACACACCTGGAAAGAAGATACATAATATGCCATCAAATGGTCAGCATTTAAAAAAAAATGGCTGTCAGAACTCTGACCTAATTAAGTACTGCTTAAAAATGTGAAGCTGGAGGACAAATTCACAAAAAATCATGTTTCAAAATCCAGATTTCTAGCAAGTAGCAACCATTAATCTACTTTTGGAGCTGACATACAGTCCATGAAACTAAACCATGAGATGTGATTTTGTAAAATACTTAATGTAGAGTTGTAGAAAAAAAACAAAGTTAATGAGGACGAAAATGTAATAACTATTACACAATTATAACATGATATATTTGTGAATAAACATGAGGCCCCAAAAGAAACCAAAATATTTTCAAGCTGCCCCTAGTTAAAAGTTAAGCTGTGTATTTCAGTGAAGCCTGTCTCAAGGGTCAAGAAAAGAATAGTTGATAGAGAATGCAGGTTCAATGTTGTTGGTATAACAACAGTTTTGTGCACTAACTTATGAGAGCTGTCTTGCAATAATCATCATCTTTCATCTAAACGTAAAACAATCTGTCCCCCCTTGCCACAGAACAAATGGCACTACAGCCCATTAGATGAAAATAGAATGGCCAAGAAAAACATAACCATAGGCAAACTATGATGCCAGGTGAAGAGGTCAAACATGAAACAAAACTAGCTCTTAGAGAACATGGAGAAAAATTAACATGAATGTGAAGCCTACCCAAGAGAAAATATATCCATAGATGGTTGCAAAGGTGCGTCTGCTGCAACTTGGGACTCACCGCCATGTTCGTAGAATCTCTACGTAAATTGGATTCATTCAAAAAATTAGAAAAGAAGCAACGAAATAGCTGTGTTAGATCAAAGATGTAGCGTAAAAGGTAACAACTAACATCACAGAAATCAACAAGATTGCATCACAATGAGTATATCCTACAAAAAATAATCACTAGTATAGCAACTATTCCATTCTTAGTAACAACAACAGATTTCAGGATGCAATGTTTCAAGTCACACAAAAACGACAACATCGAAATGTTGACAGAAGAAAAGTAGCTAAATGATACGTTGATTGTAACCAGTCTTAAGTCTTAACACGTACACTCAGTGATAGTTTTAACCTCTACCATCTTGCAATTACACACAGGATGCAAATACATGTACTGAAGCAAGCAGCATTTGTAAAAAGGGAACAAATAGGAGAAAATGAAGCAACAGGGATAGACTATCCAGAGTGACTGTTTAGGAACTTTCACGGAGGTACCTCCCAATTTTCCACAGGAACAGCAAAAGATAGCATATAAATTTTAAGCAAATTGGTTTAGGGGCTCACTTCAGGTGCTAGATAGCATCTTCGTCTTCCTCCAGTGTCAAAATAGAATGAGAAATCAGACGGATCATCATCCGGGATATATGTTGGCTTGAATGATGCAAAGTCCGCGAGGTATAGCCAATTCCAAGAAGTAACGAGCACATTCTCACATTTTATGTCACCTAACCACAAAAAAAAAGTGTGAAAACAATAGCCAAGACAATTTTCTTCCAATGCGACTCAGACAAACCCTTCTCACCATGGCAAATTCCCTTACTATGGCTCTGCTCCACTGCATGAATTAACTGCACAACCAAATGATCTGAGTCGGCAACCATCTCTGGAAAGGAAAAGAAAAATAAAGAATGACTCTTACATGCCCCACTAGTTCTAGTGTAGTATTTATATCTGCACCTAAGCAATGAGAACATATGTCCCTATGGGCTATGGACACCAGCAGGATCAGCTTGTATGCCTTTGTAAATATTTATAGTCGTTCAACCCAGAAAAACACACACACCAAAGATATGTCACCTGAAAGGCAAGCCATTTCTTTGCAATCTGACTGAGGAAAGGGCGTGTACTCAGTCGATCGTGCAAGTTGTTGAAGAAGTACTGTCTCAGGAGATATGCCGCCTTATCTGTTTGCAGCCAAACCTGAACAACATTGGAAGCCAATTCAGCACGTGAACTGAGATGCAATGTACAGCCATCGATTTCATCATACTATAAAGTGGCAATTTCAGAAACACATGCTATCTTGTGCAAAAAAAAAAAAAAATCCAAATAAAGTGGCTATATCACTAACTTTTCATCAGGACAATCAAAATAGGTAACTGGCAACATATATAGGCCAAAAAATACTACACCGCTTGAAAAGGCAGTTAAACCAGCCTATATTGCCAAAAGTGCAAAACCTTGTAGCATAAACTTAGCTGAACCAAACATACATATAGTACATAGGATATAAATCCGCTAAACCTCACCTAAATTTCCCTTAGAAATTAAGTGTTGTCAATGCCCCACTTTCCTGAAGCTACACGCCCTCATGCCAAAGTTTTCCCAGAAACGGGAGGGTAAGCCCTAAGCATGGAATCCTCACCTGGAAGGGCAATACGTGGGACCCCTCGATCCCCTTGAACGCGTTCCTAATCCGCTCCAGCCTCCGCTCGTGCTCCTGCCAAACCAGCAGTGGGATCTCACGACCACGATCCGGGACCAAAATCCGCTGGAAGTCACGAGGGGATTGGGGGTGGGGCGCCTGCGAGCAGCCGCCAGCCGCGCGCGGGTTACCTTGAGGTCGATGGGCTCGCCGGCGCGCTTGAAGTAGACCTTGACGAGGAGCAGCCCCTCGTCGTGCTTGCAGCGGACGGACTTGAGGAAGCGGCCGCGGCTGACGACGTCGAGGAGCACGAGGTTGTAGGTGGACGGCAGGTCGTGGAGGTAGTACTCCGTCGCCGACGCCTGCGTCGTTCGCGCGATCTTATTCCCCATCGCGG
Organism: Bothriochloa decipiens; assembly: GCA_023333625.1. Lineage (NCBI taxonomy): Eukaryota > Viridiplantae > Streptophyta > Magnoliopsida > Poales > Poaceae > Bothriochloa > Bothriochloa decipiens. The sequence goes on from JALGXP010000561.1 coordinate 22,135, forward strand.
CCTCCGCCGCCGGCGACGCCCTCCCGGCTCGCCGGCGCCTGGCCCTGGGGCTTGCTTCGCTTCGCTGCTCGCTTCGTGGGGCGCGTCGTGGCGTTGCGTGGGGCGTAGGCGATCGAATCGAGTCAGCCAGTGAGTCTTGAGTCAGGTCATGTGTGGCCTGGTGTGTTGGGCTCGAACACGCTGGCCCTCGTTCGCAGTTCGCTCGCGGCACGCCGCGGCCATAACCCAGTTGGATGGGAACCGGTTTGTGTTCCAATTCGTCCTGGATAGAAAGCGTAGAATAGAATGGATAGTTTCTGGACTTTTTGCACGGAGACGGCTCTCAGTTCCAAACTTCCAATATATTTATCCATCCACACATGCCGTCTAAATCTAGCACCCAATTATACATTTATTTATTATTATCCATAGCGTGTCAATTTGAATTCAAGCTTGATTTGGTGATATTGGAGTGACGTGTCAAACTGACAATAGTCCTCAACTTTCTCATTTTATAAATTTATACTTTTGAAAAGCATGTCTGACTTTCATAATCTGTGGTAAATAAAAACAGCAATTTGTTGTGTGGAAGAAAACACAAAACATAGGCTTAGGATAAAAAAAGAACAATATTTGATAGTTCAGGTGCCATATTTACATGTAAAAATAAGGGCAGTAATAACAAATCGAAGAGTCAATGTGTCAAAAATAGATTTCTTCTTCTAGTGATCTATTTCAGCAATGCTTGGAACGAGGGTTGGGTAGAGAAAGAATGGAGTGAAATTGCAATCAAGGCGATACATGACTAGATAGCTCCGTTCATCATAAATCATAAATAATAAAACATGTATCAACCCCTTCAATTGATTTTGCCGACCTCCTGGCAGCAAAGCTAACAACACTGCTGAAGTGCTGAAGGCACAATGTCAGCTGAATAAAAGTCAGCATGCTACAACAGGGTTCATCAAATTACATACACTAATTTCAAGGTGCATTGAGAAGCGAGGTGCCAATCACTGAACAAATCAGATTTTTTCCCCAGTCAGTCTATGAACCTTACATAGGCTCTAGCAACGCTTACGGTTATTGTCAAGGGCTGGCATCATCCTGCAATGTAAATAATGATCAATGTCAGGATAGTTGTGTGATTATAATTGTACTAGAAGTAATGAATCGATCACACAAATTTCTTACTGGTAATATCTAGTGAGTTAGCGAAGCATCTTCATTTCCGTTACCAGATTCTGGGATAGGAAAAATGGTTACTTAAAAGGAAAACACCTAATGGGGCTTCTGCCAGGAAAAGCGGAAAACTAGCAAGAGAACAAGGTCAATACCTTCAATGGCTGCCAAATTTTCTTCTTTATAGACCCCAAGAGGTGAACCACACACAGATAAGAGCATCTCACCATTCTTGGGCAACCTTACGGTTTTGGGTGTCATGCCGCAGGATAGCCGGTTACTCACAGCCTGATGAAGGAGTATGTTTATACGCAATCCAGGAGCAAGGATAATACTTGGGAAACATGATACTATAGAAATACAATGCAATACAATTTTTTACCAAATGTACAAACTGCAAACAAGGAAAAAATGCATACCCCAGGTGTCTGGAAAGCTTCTGCTGCTCCAGCCATTTGGCCTTCAGGCTGCTCACTCCAAGCCTTCAAACCAACATGCACTCATAAGAGTAGTAAAGTCTAGAGCACAAACATATGGTGTCGTTACAGGCAAAAAAAAATTCCTTACAAAATCACTGAAATTGCTAGTGCGCCTATAGAAGTCTTCCCCAACTGAATATGCAGTGGCAAAATATCATTTAAGCAGTCTGACGTTAGCTGGTTACAATGAAGTAAATAAACCATTAGTAGGTAGATGACTTGGTCAAACCTGGATCCCTTGGGAACTGAAGTCCATCAGCAGTTGTGAATGATGCAATCGAAGCTCGCAGAGTCCTGTCATCTGCAAAGTCTCCAATCATCCATTGGTCGCCGTTGTTCCATTTCAGCTCAAGCACATCATACTCCTGATTCAGAACAACCGATAGATCGGGCAAGTTCTCCTGGAAATACTGCATAGCATTTCCCTCCAGTTCCTCCTTGGAACAATATGACCGTACCAACTGCAACTGGTAAGGTATGTTCGCAGCCTCTGCATCTTCTGTCGCTTTGATGGCAGTAACCCGACGCTCGCCTGTTTATTGGAAGTCTTGATTAGCAATTCGAATCATACTCGGTGCATGAGAATATGTAAACAGCATTTATGCCATGCATTGCTGATGCAGAAAGTAAAGAGTTGGCCCTCAACATTAGCGCCTGAACAGGATTTAGGGAAACATAATTCGACGCTGCTCTTCTAAATCTGCAAAAATAGAACTACTTTTAAGACCCTATTTGGAATGCATGATTTTCTTTTCCCTGTGTTCCTGCGTTTTTGCTCTAAAATTGAACTTATTCCTGTGAAATTCCTGCATTCCAAAACAGGCCGTAAGCTGTTTGACCTACCACCATCAGGCTGTTTCACTCAATTTTGCTCAGGTTGAAATGATTCTTCAGTCTATCTATAGGAACTAGAATAACTAGCTCAACCAGCTTTTGATTGTTGCTGCCAGTAAAAGTCCTGATGAAAAGGGCCAACTGAGCCACCCATTTGGGTTAACCAACTGGTAGAGCTGGTACAAAATACTCCACTTCAGAGCACCGAAATCCACTTTCCGCACCGTAATCTTGCCCCAACTAACAGAGACTACGGCCAGATAATATGCTTGCATGATGCATCAACCAAGAGCTGAAATCTAGCGCACTCCCTAGCAGAGACGGGGATGGATAAAGAGGGGAGTAGGTTGCCATACTTTCTTGTAGGCTGACCCACATCAGCCGCTCCTCCAAGGGCGCGTCGGCGCCAGGAGGCACCTGCGGGTCCGGCTCCGTCTGCCTCTGCGACTTGGCGGGGGGCGCTCGCCGTTTCTTCCTCGGCGGCATCGCGTCGGCTCCGCTGCGCCGCGAGCAGGAGGATCTGGCGAGCGGATGCGGGGAGGGGAGATTTGGGGGAGGAGCGGATGCGGCGCCCGGCCTACAGTGACGGACGAGCACACCGCCTCAAACCCTAGGCCGTCGGGCCAGGGAAGGGCGGCGGGCGGCCACCGGCAACGGGTGGCGTCGGGCGACGGCGTCTGCGAACGTAGTTGCTCGTCCGTGCGTCTCAGCGACGGAGAGCGAAGGGTGGGATGCCCTCTCGACAAGGGGAAATTTCGAATGGGAGCAACGAGCACGGGCGTGGAGGATTTCGATTTTCGCCGCCTGCGGAGGTCGAGTTTTTTTTTTTCCATTTATTATTATTAGCATTTTTTTAGCAACATGGGCCAAATCGGGTGGCGAACGTTCTTACCGACGGCCCAGTTTACGTGCTACCCGGTCCAAGTTGGCCCATACATGGAGTATGCCGGCCCAGGCCGCTTGATAACAAAAAAAAAAATGACAAGTAGTATCGTATTTCATGCTCAGTTTATCACACACCAAAAATGAACAAAAGAATAAAGAAAAAAACAGCTGAAAAATAATCCATCGCTGGTAATATTCTCACTTCCTCTCGAGCAGATATGATGGCACCAGAGTAGGAGACACGAGCACAAGGGATGCTTCATTTTTGCCCTACAAAACACATCATGCAGGATTCCTTCCTGTCCCTCTCAACCTGGAGTGCATAAGTCCCTAGGAAATCCTGGCTCTGCAGCAAGATCACACAAACTTCACAAGGGCTGCAAACCAGCCAGGCTTTTCATCTTTGGGAGCCTATGAACTCTTGGTTGCGGCTGCCCTACATCGTCTCAGTCCCAAAAGTAGCAACAAATCGAAGTCTCCTGCATAGGTTGTCGAATGTCCTGTCGATTCTTTCAGTTCTTTGCATCAGGGGCGCGTAGACTAGATAGGCTACTCGAGCTGGCTATGGATTGGATCGTGGACGAATTTGGCCATTGGTGTACACAGCCGTTGGAGAGACAATGTGTTAAGAGCTTCTGTCAAAAAAAGAAAACAATATCTTCAGAGCTTCAGATGGTTGTTTGGCCAGCATAATGGCCAAATTCAGATAGTCACTATCTGAACCTAGAAGATTATTCTTTTTAGGACAGATTAAATACAATGAGCTTTTCCCCCTAAGTCAGTCTCAAATCTGGCTAGATATATACAAAAGGTACTAATAACATTTTTTTAGATATGATCGATGTCGGTACGTAATTTGTTAAAACTTTAATTTTGAACGTACTAAACTTGAGAGAAAAAAGTAACTTTAATCTGGACCTGAAATTGCACTCTTATTTAGGAGCGAGGAGTATGGCATAGCATGATAGCAGGACTGCAGGAGCAATGATTCAACGTAAGAAGGAATCAAACCGAAGGCGGCGTCACTGCGCCGGCGCTGCAGACGATGGTACTTGCCGGCTGCCCGACGCAGTGACCGCGTGGGAGAGGTTTGATTTTGGCAAGCGACGTCGGGAGCTCCGGCCAAAATCAAACGCCTCCCACGCGGCCACTCCTGACGCCACTTCATAGTGCTGACTGCTGACCGCGGCTGCCACGTCGTGGCGTCGGCGCATGCCGGGCGGCCCCGGCCGTGGCGATCGCCAGGGGGCACTGGTCGGCACTGGTCCCTCGATATCGCGCCGTCTCGCTCGGTCTCGGTGCGGCTCGCTTCGACACCTGAGGGATGTGGGGTGTCAGTGTGATGCGCATGCTACCCAGCCGCACACATGCATGAGGATCTGAGGATACATGGCATGTGCATGGCCGTGATTTGAATAGTCAAGTGTGTTGCCTGGCTAGGTGGCTCCATGCTTCAGCATAAAGACATGCACCAGGACCTAGGAAGGTCTGCTATCATATCGTGTGGAAAAGTGTCATGTTTTTTCTTCAAAAAGATGTCTTCTACTTTGAATATGCACGAGCTTTGTATTATATTAGGAGAATAGAGTCTATCTACAAAAATGTCAAACCTGTCTAAACATAAATGTAAATGACTACGTAATGGAAACTTAACATCTTTTCATTCCTCGGCACTCACCGCGCTAGCCTTGGTGTGCGCTAAGCTCTTTAGACCTTGAGCATCTTCATCGATCCAAAGATCAGTCTCTATCTTGATCAATTGCATCATTTCTATGACAGGGGCCGCCGCGTCCTTAAAGCACCTGGCATTGCGTTCCTTCAACAGATGCTATGAAACCAATGCGAAGAGGGTGCCGAGGCCTTAAGTTTATAGACCTATTAACTTCATGATTCTAAATAGGCATAAGATCAAAATATATGGAAAATTTAATATATTCACTCACTACGTCTTAAAATAAGTGAACATCTTATGTTTCGAGGAGTCAACTAATTTTAATTTTGATGTTTATATTTTTGGATAAGTTTACTATAAAAAAAAATGTATAGCATGATTATCTAAATATACTTATTAGTATAAATAAATATTAATATTTTTTTATACAATTAGTTAAACTTAAGATAGGCTAACTTCTTGAAATACGAGATATGTATTTTTTATGGCGAAGTGAGTATTTAGCATGAGAAATGTTGATACTTTTTTTCATGTATTCTATATGAGCTCCATATCGTTTGACTTAAACGCTGTTATTAAAACGTGAACAGAGGGACTACTGGCTGACAACCTTCATTTTGGCCTTGGATCGACACGATGAAAGCAAGCGGGTGGTGGTGAGCAGTGATAGCAGCAGTCAGTCCTTGCGGTTTCTGATATGTTCGCCGTATGCCATCCTCGTCAGCCGTCACGGGCTGGAATCAGTCCACGAATTCAGCTCGTTTTGGACGTGCACGCAGCCTTTGCAAGAATGAGAATGGTCGATTATGTATACTTTTATACGTACTGCAACAACTATACACGTACAAATCTGCAGGCTACTACGTACGAGCACGAAGAACAGCGCGACGCACGCACACCGGCACACACATGGCGCACGAACAGAGCGCGGGAACAGGGGCTAGGCAAAAGGCCTGGCGCCTAGCAGCAAATCTCCATGGAGAAGTTGGAGTCCAGCAGCTCCTCGATCATCTGCTCCACGTGCTGCTCCTCCAGGAGCCTGCCGCCCCACTGCGCGCCCGGCGGCATCGTCGTCGTCGTCGCGGCGGAGGCGGCGGCCGCGGCCGCGGAGGCTGCCGCCGCCGCCTCCCTCTGCCGTTGCGCGGCCTGCACGGACGCCAGGTTGAACCGGTGCAGCTTCTCGACGAGCGCCGCGGAGAGGAACGACGGGGAGGAGGACGAGTCACCGGCGGCGTCGTCGGGGAAGTTGGTGCGCGCGCGTGGCCCGCACATGATCCGCGCCGCCTCGTCGTAGGCGCGCGCCGCGTCCTCCGCCGTCTCGAAGGTGCCCAGCCATATCCGCGCCTTCCTGCACACATGGTAACCCCAGCCAACGCGGTCAGCTCCGGGAACCTGACGGCGATGGATGTCAGCCAAGGAACGAGGCCGAGCCATGGCCTACGCTGGCGAACGTACAGGAGAGGGTGGCGGATCTCGGAGACCCAGGAGCCCCAGTGGCGCTGCCGCACGCCGCGGTACCGTTGCTGCGGCCGGGCCATCGTCGGCGGTCGGAGTCCACCCGACCCTCCCGTTGTCCGGCGACGGAGCCCCGCCCTTGCCCGATCGTGCTCGTGCCGCGCCCGCGGTGACCAACCGGTGAGGAAGAGAGCTGGACTGCTGGAGCGGTGCAGCAGAGGCAGAGCAGGGGGAGTGTGAGCTGATGATTCGCCATTCGCGGGACACCTATAAATAGGGGCCGGGAAAATGGGAATCTACTCGACGCCCGCCGGAGGAAGGCTATCGGGTGGGTCCCGCGAGAGAGAGAACGGCCCCGCCTCGTGCCGTCGTTGATTTCATCAGCGTGGTGATCTGCCCAGTGCTCGCTCGATGGTCATCTTCTTGTTCCTCCCGACTTCCCCTGACCAATCCGGATTGCAGACAGCATCACACTTGCTCCCTTTTCGTTAATATAAACAAGTTTTTTTTTTTTTTTGCTATAGATGTATATTTATCTTGTAACTAGCTA